>BGPR01006309.1:70730-81812 GCA_013235015.1 Araneus ventricosus | reverse complement strand
ATAAATGTTAAGAAACTAATGGGAGTATTCTCCTTTCCGCTTTCTTGTATACTTCACAGAATGGTGTGTTTTGCCCTTCTTTGTTATAGCGAAGAAATGTGAGCAAGTATTGACCGTTCTTACCGATTTGGTCCAAAATTTGACAGATCTCCAATTTTATTCGCAACATCAAATTTAATTTACGATGATGGATCCAAATATTGTTACAAGGGTAATAAAAAATATTTTATTAGCATTAGGCAGAAAATACAAAATTGAATTAAGAGACATACTTGCCGATCACTTTTCCACATAATCACCAAATCTATTTAGGCATTTATCTGAACGCAGAACCAACTTGTTTAACCCGGCTTGTCAGAAATCACGTCCCTGAGCACTGAGACAGTTCTCGGCATCTGTTTTCACATCACTGCCGAAAGAGAACCTTGTTACAGATAAGTGTCGCCGGGCCATCGTGAAGCCATCCGCCTCAAACGCCCTGCCATGTTGAGTGACGGTGTCATCCTTCTGGATGACAATACACATAATGTTCGCAAAATACAATAATTGCTGCAAAAGTTCATGTGTTCCCAATCCGAGTTCCAAACCGTTATCTGGTAGAAGGTTGTTTTTAAAAAGTGGTGTGAAAACAGCCGCCGAGAATTGGCTCAAAGGGCAGGGACGTGATTTCTACCAAGGTGGGTTAAACAAGTTAGTCCTGCGTTCAGATAAATACCTAAATAGATTTGGTGATTATGTAGAAAAGTTGTCGGCAAGTGTGTCTCTTAATTAATAATCCTTTTTATTTTCTGTCTAATGTTAATAAACCATTTTTTGTTACCCTTATAGCTTTTTTTTGGGATCCATCATCCTATCTAGCACGTTGTGTTTTCAAGCAATCGCGGTCACAAAAATTCTGTCATGTCACTAACTTCCACGTAACTGTTTCAGCTCTTAGCCGAAGGATGTGTAGTGAATAGTGGAAGAAACCTTTGCGCTGGAGACGTGGTGGTAGACGCCATTAATGAAGTTGGTTGAACACTGCATGTTTTTGTAGGAGTTCTCAAGGTGAATTCCGAGTGAGTAATTATGAGTAATCTTGAATGTGAATCGTAAGTGTACACATGTATATAACTCCTATTTAACCGTATGTAGTAGTACTAATAAACTAGTGTAAAAAAGTGAATTTATTGAAGGCTGGAATACACAGATATTACAAATTCGATAGACATATGGATAGAAATTCAATCTCTAGACGCATCTAGTTCAAAAATACATTCAGTTCACAATTCTAATTATAAAACTCTCTAGTAACTCTATAGCAATGAGATAGATGAGTGACATTGCGTAGTTGAGTTATCGCGCTCACATGCACACGGATGACCTACCGCTGACGGATTTTGACCAACATTTGACCAAAATCGACAACTTTTTGGTGAAGACGACATACAAAATTTCACTTGTCGAACCTCTTCCACGTTCCAGTTATCTTATTCACAGGCAAACATTGTGTTTTTTCAATCCCAGGAAGGTCTAAAACATTCAGATTCATCAAAATATCAGAGGCGATTTTTTATGATTGTAATACTTCATCTCTGTACATTTCGTATACGAGAAAGTAAAAAGAATAGAATATTTTTGAAATAATTAAAAGTAATAAAAGTTTTACTTTTATTTCTTTTAATTCTATTTTATTAATTTAATTTTTTTCCACAGCTCTGGATCCTCATTGGACAAGCCGTCACTGTAACCATAAGTGAAATGCAGCTAACATAAAAATAATGCCTGAAATATATTCACATTATATATATGTGTGTGTGTGTGTGTGTATAGTATATAGTTAAATATTTTACAAACAATTAAAACTTAAATAACATTTTCAGTATATACACCTATTAAATCAATAATTAAAATTAAATATAAAATAATGTTACCTAATTAATAATCATACAATGAAATACAGAAAGATAATTAGATTATAAACTATTACTATGCAAAAGACAACCCAGATTTGGAATTCCAACAATCAAATGCCAATCGATCTTAGGAATCGATTATGTTGCATTAAATTCGAATTTTAAGGCGCCCCCTTCTGCGAAGGCCAATTTTTGGAAAAAAGCAAAAAGTATAGGAGTAAATCTCCGAATTATTTCAAGATCAGAACGAGAAAAATAACTAAATGCTTACCAATTCAAAGTCATAGCTATTATAATGCCAAGACCTATATACGAAATACAGTTCCGCATTTATAATGAAAATATTATAACTAAATTAGGTTATATACTATATTAAAACATCATTAATAAATTAAACTGTAAATTTAATTTTTAAACTCATTATAGTAATATATATATATGAAACATCGTTTCAACTTCTGTTGGTTAATCCAATGAAGAGGCAGTCTTTGACGAATGAAGATGAGTTTATTTTATTCAATCATGCTTTAATCGATAGGTTTCAGGTAATTTTAAATAATTCGGAAAAATATCAATCCATTGTTAAAGTATAAATAGACGCAAAGCGCGGTCACCGGCAACGAAGAAAACAAGCCACGCCAAAACAGGCGTCTGGTACGAAGGTTACATGATTTTAAAAAGAGGAAGTTACACTATCGCAGCGAGATTAAGTAGAATCGTGGAAAAGGGGAATTCCCGAATGTTAGGACCGGTTGAAACTAGATTTCAGGCAGTTAAAGTGGCAGTTAATTGTGTGTTAGAGTTTAAGTATAAATAATTTTACGCTAATTTTTAATTAGCAAAGTGTTAATTTATTACATATATATATTAATTTGTACGTTTTTCTTCCTTGAATAGTCAGAGTTGACACTGACATTTTACTTTTAATTTTCGACTTATCATCAAATTTTAAATTATCAGTATTCGATTTAAAATATTGTTTTGCATTATATTCTACAACTGCAAAATAAATTTAACGAAATTCTTCAGCAAGACAAAGCAATAATGCTCTGTATTCCGTTCTGCGATAAATAAAGTCTTCACGAAATGAGCGCTTCCGATGGAGAAAACATTGTTTCGACAGTTCTTGTTTGCATCTATAGAACGTGTTTGCTATTTCTTTCCAATAAAAAATACTTTGAGGCGGGGACATTGAATCGTTCTTGTAAATTATGGCCTGTTATTTCACTGCAAAAAAAGTTTTATCATCAAAACCCTAAAATACAGTTTTATTCCTACTCAAATTAAATGAATTTCTAAAGACGTTTCTTATAAATCTCATTACAACATAACAAATGAGACTTTGCTTGGTTTCGGCAATTCAAATAATACTATGTTCTTAAGGAATAAAATATGAAACTAAAAGATTTACTATTCAAATGCGTATTATTACAGAACATAAATTTTTCAAGCCACTCTCCTGCAAAAATCGATTCGAAAAAAGGTAAAAGAATGCACTTCTGATCCGAAACGAAAACTAATGGTTTTTCTCTCCAGATATTTAATAATTCAGTGGTTTGTATGTTTTTTCAAACAATCTTTTATTATCATAAAGAAACATTCGTACTTTCTAATTTATAATAAGAATATGCCTTTCCGAAAAACAATTCTTAGTTTTCCTGTCGTTTCGCTTTCCTTCTACAAATTAGCTGTCATACAAAGGATTTTTTTCCTTCTTCTATTTCGGAATGCAAAATTTTCCACTCGAATAACCTACTAATTTATTTCGAGAAACGTTTTTTCATAAAGCTCCACTTTGATTTTGAAGCCTCCAGCGAATAGCAATTTTAATTAATTTTCATGAAATGTGAAACGAAGAGCCGTGTTTTTGCAAATAGTTCTGGGAAATTATTACGCATAATAGGAATACAGTTTTCGTTTGCTGGTTTATATTCCCACAGAACATAATTAAGTATTTTTGGTTTATTCTTGTAATTTTTATTAAATGCCAGAATTTAATATTTCTTTCCAGAGTAAAATCGGGTTTTCATTAATATTGCAAAAACTCATCATTCCTGGAATTTTAATTATTCATTAATATGTTAATGTTTAACATTCTGAATTAAACTAGAAACAGAGGGAAAATGTAAATATAATATTAGTCATCTGTTCTGTCTGAATCTTAAAACAGGTTAATAAATTGGACGACTGGTGTCAAAGGCTTCGCGATATTTATTCAAAAACTAACAGAGTACCCGACATCGCCCGGTTGTGGTCCAATAGCTAATTTCTGAACTGTTAGAGATAGACATTTAGATCCAATTGGAAAATGCTTTAAAACAAGGAAAGAATTATAATATATATTTTTGAATGAATAAACACATATTCTTGAAAAAGTTACGAAATCAAACTTTTTATACAGTCGCCGGTTCCAACAATCTTATTAAGTAAAATATTTTTCACACACTACCATTTTAAAAAGAAAGAAGTCCCGCTCTTCTGCGACTAAAACTGATCGAGTTATGGAGCTTTGAATATCGCTGACTTAGACCACTTTACACCATTTCAATAGCCGTCTTAAAGACGATCCGCCAATCAGTGCACAGCAGTTGCTCGACGAGGCCGCTGATTGGATAAAAATCAGGAAATTCAAAGCTCCATAACTCGCTCAGTTTTAGTCGCAGAAGAGTGATAATTTTTTTGTTTAAAATGTTAGTGTTAAGAATATTTTACTAAATATGACAGATAGGACATGGGGACCGTATAAAAAGTTAGAATTCGTAGCTTTTTCAAAAATGTATTCAGCTACTCAAAAAACATAAAATATAATTCTTCCCTTCATTTAAAGCATTTTTCCAATTGGAACTAAATGTCTATCTCTAACGGTTTAAAAATTAGCTATCGGACGGCGATATGTGGCACCCTGTATATACCCGTCCGGGTCAAAGGTATCCAAAAGTAATGTATATCTAAGGTTACCATACATCTAGATTTCATCCGGACTAATGTCCGGGTCTTCAAACTGTCCGGATTTACACCAGTGAATGCGTAGTTAGAGAAATTTGGCTGTAATAGATAAAATCTGAAGTATTCAAAAAAACTGACTTCATTCCGCCAGTGAAAGAAATTCATTGTTTACACTGTTTACATCCATTTTTGATGAGAAAGTGGATGAACCCCCTTATCCAGTTCACACTGACAATTAAAATACTTGGCAGTTTTGTTTTAATTCTGTTTTTCATTAATAAAATTCCGAATTACCAAACTTTATTAAAAATTGCATATTCTTTGCATTCTGACGTCTTAAATATTTTTCACTTCCTCAAACTCTGTGTTAGTGTTATGAAGAAGGGTCGTAGGCAGCATTTAGAATTTTAAACCTTACTTTGAATCCCCTCCAAGGCCCTTTAACCCTATGTATAATGAAAGAACAGTACGTGAACAGTTACAAATTTCAGCCGCATTGACTCTTTAATACCGAGGCGACTACTTTTTTCTAGCTCCTTTAAAACCGGGACTTTTGCGGAGGAAACGACATGAATTGGACTCTCCCAACCTGGGTGGTCATTTTCCCCACCACCCCTCACGAAAACTAAAACATGCTTTTATAATTTTCAGTTTTGAAAATTTGGTACGGGGATATTTAACTCACGAAAACCAAAAACTAAAACATACTTTTATAATTTTCAGTTTTGACTATTTGGTACGGACATATTTAACTCACGAAAACCAAAAACTAAAACATACTTTTATAATTTTCAGTTTTGACTGTTTGGTACGGGGATATTTAACTCACGAAAACCAAAAACTAAAACATTCTTTCATAATTTTCGGTTTTGACTGTTTGGTACGGGGATATTTAACTCACGAAAACCAAAAACTAAAACATACTTTTATAATTTTCAGTTTTGATTTTGAATTAGCCAAAATAAATTCGGTATAGGGACTTACATCATATGTTAAGAGGAAATTCAAGGGATCAGAGTAAAAATTCGAATCAACGACGAATTCGAATTAAAAACATTCGAATTAGCCAAGTTTCACTGTACTCTTAAAATGAATACGACACAGAAATATTACCAGCGATTTACAATTCAAATATCACACTGCTAATAAATAATAATATGCATTACGTTTTCGAAAATTACCCTCCCCCCGTATTGTATTTTAGTCACGAATACTTTTCAAAATTTTAATCTAAATAATGTAATTAACTTTTCTTTGAGAAAATTAAATATGTTTCTTTAAAATAAGGTAATGAGTATTATTACAAAATCGAAGGATTATACAAACTATTTAGACATATTTTAAATCCAAATTAGATATAAAGATAAATAGTAGTTATTGATAAGGTTAAAAGAAATTAAGCTTAAAAAAGTTATTCAGTAAATATCAATTAAATGCTTTAACTCTTTAATCCCGAGCCGACTATTTTATTCTATCCCCTTTAAAACCGGGCTTTTTTGGGAGGATACGGCATGAATTGAACTCTCCCAACCTTGGTGTTCGTTTACCCCACCACCTCACCCCCTGCTATAACCTTCCCTTAATGTACAAGGAAATGGACTGTGGTTGGCAAGGATAAATGGATTCCCCCTACCGCGCTTATCCCCTAAGCGACTCAGAACCTCACCTCCTCTCAGAAGAAGCCAGCCGCCTCAGGCCGGCCATCGTCGCTGTTTTTAGGGGAAATAGGGATTTTTAGGGGAAATTTTTAGAGCGCCAGAGACTGCCTCGCTCGGTATGAGAGGGTTAAACAGGACAACTACTCAAGTAAAAGATGGAGGGTCAGGTCAGGTGTCGGCCTCTTCATCAGGTTACTGTTCAAAATGGCTCACGCGTAGCTTCAATGTTTGTATGAGAGTTCTTCCAAGTATACCTTAATGCATAACAGTAAAAATTGATAAAATTTAACGAAAACCAAATTAAATATTAGAAGAAATTTAATTAAAAATTAATTAAAATTCGTTTGCATTGTACAGAAAGGCGCAAATGCAGCTGCTTCTGATAGAATACACGAAAACAAAATTAGAACTTCAAAAATTAAGTTAAAAATTATAAAAAATAAACATTAATAGAACCTTAATATAAAACACAAAAAAGCAGATTAGAACAAAAAATACAATTAGAATGAAAGCAAAATGGAAAAAAAATTGGAAAAGAACCAAAATGGCGATTCTTCCTCAGAGACCACACGCCATTGTAGCTCTAAAACAGGACAAAAGTTTTCTGAATAAAGGAATGACCATTAGTCAAAAATTATTCCTTTATGTGGCCTGAATTTGGTCCAACATCTGAAAATAGGATAAAAGAAAAAAAAACGTAACAGATACCTTTACAACAGAAACAATAATGAGACAGAAACCAAAAAGCGAAAAGTCATGCTCTTTCAAAACAGACACCACAGAACACCTCCGAACTCGGAGCCTAAACTTCTCCCTGTCGGTTGGATGAGTATGTGTGAAACTTCATTGAAAAGCAAAAGCATAAAAAAATACATCATGGGATATAAAGACACATAAAAGGGAACATAACTATACATAAACAAAGAAGAATATAATGAAAAGTACATAGAGGGTTACAATACGGGTATAATATAAAATATATACAAGAGGAGTTATCAGATGAGTGCAGTGAAAGAGTTGAATGTTTCCTTTAGTTACATTGTTTCACACAGTTGCAGCTACATGATTCGGGGCTGTTAGTATTGTTAGATGCGAGGATAAAGAAGAATTGATAATGTATTACCACCGGTTACATTGATGATTATTGTCGCAACCATCCTAAAAATTGTGGGACTTGTTTTTGCGTTTTGTCTTGTTCTTTTCACTTAGGGATCGCTGGAATTGTTACTCCAGGGTTGGCAGTGATGTGAAGGGTGAATTTTTCGAATGAATTACGGAAGATTTGGTGGTGGCTGGTTGCTGTTCTTGAGCTAGTGTGCTCTGCTGCTCAACTGGGTATTCATCGAATTTCTGGTTCCGGGAGATGAATCTTTGGAGGTATCTATTTCTAGACTGGAGTATGTGACGGTGTTGTATTTTGACTTTTAATTAGGTCTTAGTAGGTCATTAAAGTTAAATCGTCTACAGCATTAATGGGGTTGTGAAAATTTTCAAACCGCTTTCTTCTCTCAAGTTCTTAGATATTTGTAGGCAATCATAATAATGTGAATCATCTTGAGAAAATGTTTAACTAAAATATGCAGAAAAACTACTTTTATTTCATTTTTTATTTATCAATAATTTTATTTATCAATACTTTTTCCATCTCAAAAAAAGCAATGTGAGAAAAAAATTTAAGAAGCCCTGTCCTAAGACGAGGGTTAAATGCAAATTTAAGAAACCCTGACCTAAGACGAGGGTTAAATGCAAATTTAAGAAGCCCTGTCCTAAGACGAGGGTTAAATGCAAATTTAAGAAACCCTGTCCTAAGACGAGGGTTAAATGCAAATTTAAGAAACCCTGTCCTAAGACGAGGGTTAAATGCAAATTCTACTAGTATATATAGTAGTAACCTCTAAGAATATAAATGCAATCGTAATAATGTGGCAGGGATAAAAAATGTTACAAAAGGTGAACATTGATTTTAACAAAGGGATGTAATTAAGCAATGAGAAATTAAATGCAGAACGACATTTTGAGATAAACTCTTTTTCTCAAAGCAATACAGTGTATATCTTATTAAAAACACACTCTTATCTCTACACTAAAAATAGATTTTGATTTTATTTTTAATAATGAAAAATAATTGTTATTAATCTTATTCAAGATTATAAATCTTTAATTATTAAAAATATTATCAAATCTTGAAATAAATTTTTTCTGAAATTCACTACCAGTTTGCGTCTTTCGTAAGGAATTAATGGCTAATTTATTTAACCAATTAACTGATAATTAAGTTCTGCAAACAGTAAAGTAATGTGTTAACACCGAGAATACCCAAGCGGGCAAAATTTCAAGCAACTAATACATCAGAAAGTTGATGTATAATCCATTATAAAATTCCATATTGTAACAAATGCGCCTCCACAATATGAACAGCGCCACCTTTGGAGGTAAGGCGCCGACGCTAAAAATTGAGTCAGAACTGTGAAATGGCGAGGGGAAAGACTACAAAAAGCCCAAATCCAAAACCCCTTTGTAATTGTTAGAAATTTATGTAAATACAGTGGAATCTCCCTATAACGAAATCGCTTGGTTCCAGTTGAAAAATTCGCTATAGAGAAAATTTCGTTATACGGAGATTAGAGATTTATGCAGTTATTTAAGTAAATGTTACAAACCTTTTAGTATGTGCGATAAGTTCAAAAATATTTAATTATGACTTACATTTAAAAATGAAGTAATATTTATTATAATTTTTTTTAAAATTATACTAATTTTTATTGCATAAAGAAAAAGCTCAAAAGTGAAGACAATTCACCAATTTAGAGAATAATATGTACTAGTACGGATAAACATAAAATGCGTATTGTCACATCCATTTGCTGTTTCCACCCCCACTCCACCCCGATTCTTGGAATCTTGACCCGTAGAAATGTTGCTCCCTCTGTAGAAACCCAGGTCCCCACAACTGCATTACCCTTCACATAGCATTCTATTGTTATGTGTTATCGCTGGAATGAACAATGCGAGTGGTTCCAGAAACAGGCGGGTGAGCGATTTGTTTGCACAGAAATTAGCAACTTTCTTCAAAAATGGCAAAAATCGAAAAGATAAAGGTCTGAAAAAATTCGTTATAGGGAGACAACCACTTCGCTATGTGGAGAATATTTTGAATGTTATTTAACATTCCGATTAAAAATTTCGTTATAGGGAGAAATTCGCTGTAGGGAGACTTCGTTGTAGGGAGACTCTACTGTATTTATCTTTTTCTGTTAATGTTTGGGTTTGTAATGAATCTTAATGTTTCCAAAAGAGCTAGCCAGTGTTATTTTTAGCTCCCAACGTGGAGCCAGGCATTTATATCCACTGCTATAATATGAATAAATATGAAACAAGTTAAGTTAAATAAAAAATAAATTGTTTAAGAATATTTGAATGCTGGATTTTTTCCCATAATTAATTATTTCGCCAGTATGGTTCCGCAGCGTAGTCAACAATTCAACGTCAAGAAGGAAGATCCATAATTTGCTCCACTTTCTTAAAAGTGAAACCAGTCTTTTTCGTCCAGATCCCAATTAATTGTATTTTCCTTTCCTTCAATAATCTTCTCTAAGTTGAGTCCAATGCTGTCGACCCATTCGCACAATCTTGACCAACATTTTCACAAATAGCAACTTCTGTAACCAAGCATCCTCCTCCTGCAGAATTTAAAACCAAACAAACTTCAACTGTCCGTCCTGAGTCTTCATCTCTCCCTCATCTCACCAGTCTTTGGAGATGGAAGGTCTCGTTCCACTAGTTCAACTTCGCCTTTTCTTCAGTCCATCACCCCCTAATGAACTCAGAACTGCTTTGGTCGTTCCTTCAGGACTTTCTTCCAAGATCCACCTTGTTTCTCCTTCTCCAAATAGAGTTCCATCAGCTAACTCTTCTTCAAAATCGAGTTTATTAAAACTCTGTGCGGCCCATTTCTCTGTTTTTGTGAAAATTTTTTTATTTTATTTTTAATATTGTATTAATTTCTTTTTCATCTTTTTCTTTTCATTTTTTTTTATTTTTTGAATGTATTTCTTTTTAATCTTTTTATAGTTTTTCCATTGCATTTAGTTTTTATTATTGTCAAGTTATTTCATGTTTAACTGCGTAATTTTGTGTATCCTCAAAGTTTTATTTTTCTCTGTGTTACCAAAATTTTTTATAATGTATAGCATAATAGCAATCCTTCCTAATGGAATATCTCCTGTATATTAGTAAACTGGTTGCGTTTTTAATTAGGCAACGGTATAGAGAATTGTCAAGATTTAAGAGAGCTCACCCCTCGGATGTTGTGATTTTTCTTCCACTTCAAATAACCTTAAGGTTATAGTTGCAGGAGCATCGATTGGTGTTATGTTATGTTATGAGATTGGATTCTATCTGGTTCTATTAATGACTGGAAATGCATTTAAGTACAAATTTTCACTTTTAAAATGAAATCCATAAAATGGTAGTTGGTTCCTAATTGCATAACTACGCCCATCTGTAGGAAACAATTCTTTCATAGCAATCACACGACAGCATTAGATTCGTGTTGGAAACGAAATCCATAAAATGGTAGTTAG
>BGPR01006309.1:0-37512 GCA_013235015.1 Araneus ventricosus | reverse complement strand
TTATTGCTAAACACGTCATACTTTAAAAAATGCGTAGTGTCAGGATAATAAACTACGCCACTCACAGTTGCTGAAAACATTCTACTACTTCTTTTACTAAATTTTTTCTTATCCAAGTAATATTTTATCCGAGTATGCAAATTTAAAAACATACATTTTGTATGAAAGATAAAGCCGTAAGAAAATAAACATATCCCTAGACAGATGAAAAAAAAGATTGATTTGAACAACACAACAACCGATTGTCTGAAGCATAAAAATCAAGCACTTGAAAAATAACAAATTCCTCGTGAATGCGTTAATCTATTCCCTGCTTTATCATTGATTTCCACAGAGTGGAATAAAAATTTCCGCATCATGTATTTTCTTTTAAGAACATTTTTATTTTTTAAAATAATTTAATAATTTATAAGGCAAAAAGTGCATTTAACTTAATAAGAAGATAAGATTTCAATAATAATCAATTTCAGCTGTTTCTGGATAAAGTCAAGGAACATGTAACTAAAGTCAACAATTTTCTCCGGGATTTCTTTCCATCTTTTATGAAATACGTACGATAAAAAAATTATATAGAATTATCAGTTAATCCTTTTACTATTTTGTTTATTGCCATAATATTTATTACAAAAAATGCCATAAAGTAGACAACTGAGTTTATTTTAAAACAAGAGTGTTTAATTTTTTTCTTGTTTAAATATATATTCTTTCATTATAATATAACATGAGATAATTTTTTTATTTCTTAACCACATATCCTTTATTTATTTAATTTAATAATCCTTTATTTCAATATATTTTTACTTTCTCGTATACGAAGTATACAGAGAAAGTATTGTAATCGTCAAAAAATTTAAAAACTCGAGATTTTGAGGAATATCCACGTTTTAGACCTCCCTGAGTCCGAAAAACAGAATTTTGGAATTATGTCTGTCTGTCTGTGAACATGGTAACTCGAAAACTATTAGAGCTACGCGGATGAAATTTGGTATGTGATCTTTACACACAATTTGAAGGTTTCTTTCAAATTTTGGACAAATTCCATCAACGGGAAGTCTGTCTGTTTGTATATCCACGGTCATGTGAACACTATAACTCAAAAACTTGAATAGCTAGATGGATAAAATTTGGTACACGGTTTTATCGTCATGAACGTAGGTCCGTATAAAATTTTGGGCCAAATCCCTCAAAGGGTTGACTGTCTGTCGGTCTGTATAATTTACTTTTGAAAAGAATCCGTCATCTCCACGCGCATGCGTACTGGAAGAAATCTTCTGTGCACGCGAAGGCTATGGAGTGAATTACGTCAGTTTGTCCTTGAGACGGCAAGAGCGGAAAATCGGTACTCATCTCTTTGAATTTCATTTTTTGCCTAGATATTTTTCAATCACTCTAATGAAAAACCTTCTGATAGTCATGGGATTCTGGGTAACAGAAAGTTCGAATTTTTTTATCCACGCGGGGGAGGGGAAACAGCACCTTTCTGGGGAAGTATACGAGAAAGTTTAGGGGAGAACACTCCCGCTGGTTTTTCTTAAAATTTCACCTAAGTGTATGTAGCTTGCCCTACAAAATGGAACCAACTGTAATCTGTTGCACAACGGCTTACTTATAATGCAATGATTGATTTTGGAGAAACACAGCAGAGCTTTAGCGTTTCGAAAAAAATACATATTTCAGAGTGACCATTTATTGTATAACTGTGTCCAAATTTCCCTTTTTTTAATTTGAGATGCGCTATTTTAGTCTGTTTGCCTTTATTAATATACCGAGTGTAATATTTTGTTTGCATTAAAAATCTATCGCAGTGGTTTAATAAGTTGAAGATAAATAGATTATAAAAAATTTAGAGAGAAATTAGGGCATATTAATTTTTTTAAAGAAATGTTTTTTAACTAGAATTTCACTTGCAAAATTTCCTCGTTATTTCAGGTATCCGCACTCGATGCAAATTAAAACAATAAAAATGATGCTGTTGATGGCATTAATTTGCATGAAAAAAAGAACCATTTAATTTTTAAGCGAATACTGACAGTCACAGTCGATGTATTGACAAATTAAGCAAGGTAACATCAAATATAATATTGTCAATATGACTTGATTTACTAATTTCTGGTAAAAATTACCAGGATTCAGAATTTTGTTGTGATTTAAGAATGCAAAATGTTTCTCCGATTCATTTTATAGACGCTCTTGCATCTTAAATCTTTGAAAAATTAAACATATTCATGTAATAAGTTTTCCTCTAAATGTATTCATATAAAGTTCTATTTTTCCCAATGTTTTAATTTAAAATCAGAATTAGGAAGTTGTCAGAATAATTTCTCATGAACTTCTAACCAGCATGTCGTCGTCGCTTAACAAGCAACACCACCTATTTCAATTTTTTGAAATTTCAAAGAGGAAGAAAATACTTGGAACATAGTTGCTTACAAGCAACACCACCTATCTCAATTTTTTGAAATTTCAAAGAGGATGAAAATACTCAATTTTTCGGAACCAATAACGAATATATCTGATTTTTTTTAACATCTGATATAAAGATGAGGTTGCATAATCCTACCAGATATGAAAAAGATTCAGAAATATTCGTTATTGGTTGCGAAAAATTGTGTATTTTCTTCCTCTTTGAAATTTCAAAAAATTGAGATAGGTGGTGTTGCTTGGTAAGTGACGATGTTCCACACTTTCTTATCGTTAGAAGTAGAATTGGTTGAACTGAGGGAGGAAAAAACTATTAGCAGTAACCGCTTGTTCCTTTTATGACCGCGAGTAAACCCAAAAAAGTTAATTCTGTGTCTTTTCGACTTCAAATTTCGCTGCGGTAAGACTTGACTTCGCTATGCTCGTATTTGCTGAACTGCTGAAAGTCATTTCACGATGTTTCATACTGTGTGGAATCTGCAAAACGATGCTGCAATGGGGAACTTGATTAAAGTTCTGGATTCTGTCATTCATTATCTAAGCATATTATTTATTGATTTAATTAATGAAGCGAAATCAATCCAGCAGTTTTATCATTAAAAATTATATTATTCAGACTCCAAAGAAGCATGACGACAAGAATTTCTTTTCATAGAAGTTCGAGTGAGAAAATACAGACATTATATAATTTTATGCTCAGAAAGATTCTGGATTAAATTCACCTCGTGGCGATACGAGGAAAAAAATACTTCAATTAGCAAGATTTGCTGTGGTAGTCTTCTGGTTCATTTCTGAAAATTGATTCTAAATGGAAATTGATTCAAATTCGAAAGATTAATACGAATATAATTCAATCATGAACTAAACGCCGTCTGCGTTAGGGTTGCCATACGTCCCGTACATACGGGACTGTCACCTTCTTACACTACCCGTCCCATTTTCTCCCTAAACTCAGTCACTGGAGACAGTTGAAGCAATTTTGATTTGTCATAATAATTTTCAAATGACTTGCGTCCAATTTTATAATTATGTAAAAGAATAAAATGATAAAATTAATAAAGTAAAATTAACTTTAAAATATGCCTAGGCTAAAAACGATTAGCATCGCATCTTTTTTATTATTCTACGAGTTCATTTTATTAGATTGGTTAAACTTTATTGATTTTTATAGCAGTGAAAAAACCCCATTAGTTACCCACTTTTTTCGTGTTTATTTCATTTATTTAGCGTTGATACGCGAAGCTTAAATTATGGCAAACCTAGTCTGCGCGCATGTAATAAATCCTTTTTATTCGCACCTTTCACAGAATAATTACTATAACCTTCACTGTTGTGACGTGGTCGTCTGTTACCAATGAGCTTAGCGAGCCTCTTCAAAATATCTAATCGGTAATATTTTATCTATTGCATTCCAAATTAAGTGCATTTCCCGCTTCGAAGTTATATAAAATCCCGGACCTGATTTGACACCTTCTTTTGACCATTTGATTTTCAATAGTGATAAGCTCAGCTGCGAGTTCAATATTTCAAAATAGCCGTGTAGTGAAATTAAGCAAAATTTCATTATAAAATATTAAAGAATCACCTTTCACCTTTTAAAGAACATGTAAAAACTACAACAGGGACTTTTAACGTTTCGCTGAATGACTTGAATTCTCTTTGCAAATGTATATATCAATATCTTTACATATAATACAGGGTGTCCGAGAACTTATTATTTTATTTTTAATGATTTCAAAGATTAGTGAAAAAAACCTAATAATGCTACAACTACGGGTTTTTTTAAATGAGAGAGCAAATAAAAATTTTTTTGCAGATAGGTAACACGGCGTTACGGCATTCAAAATTTGCTACAGCGAGAGAATTCCATAAGCAATGGCTACGAATCAACAGAAGCCGATGCGCGTTTTCTGGTTTCATTTTTTTAAAACTTTTTTTTGAATATCTCAAAAAACATTCAGTTTTCACACTACATGTGAATTAGCAAATTAAAGAGCGTAAAATTCCCTACAAATACATGCTTTTATTTTTCTTCTAGTTTTAATGTTTTCGCAGATAAGGAGCAAATATTGGCTCTCAAACATGGAAGATTCTCATTAAATTACGGCCACCTAGACCACCGTAACGACGCGTTTCCTATCTGAAAAAAACTTTTTAAAATGTACTCTCATTTTTTAAAAACCGTAGTTGTAACATTATCAGGATTTTTTTAATTAATTTTTGAAACATATCTCACAATTCTCGGATACCCTGTATTTCTTTGAAGATGAACGAACAAACCAATCCAGGCTCTCAGAGGGTTTGAGTGGCCGTTCCTAGAGGGTATTTTAACATTATGTCTCTAGGCCTGAAATTCTGTCAAAACAGATTTTCTTCTATCTTTAATATTTTCGCAGATAATGGGTCGCAAGAACGGGAGATTCTCATTAAATTACGGCCACCTAGACCACCGTAACGACGCGTTTCCTATCTGAAAATAAAATTGAAATGGGCTTTCATTTTTCAAAAAATGGTAGTTGTAACATTATTAGGTTTTTACCTTAAATTCTTGAAATGTGCCCACAATTTTCGGACACCCTATATTTCATACCTGAAAATTCAATTCCATTTTATCATTTTAGTTGTCGATGGATGAATATTCATGAAAAGAAAAACGAGGGTTTTTTTTGAAGGAACAAAATCACCGTTGCGTGCTGTCTGCAGAAGAGGAGCGGTGTTGTTTTGATCCCTGCTGTTATGTCTAGGCTATCGATTGCTGCTTCATTCGCGCAAAGCCCCCGACTTGCTCGGAATGGGGCACTAAGGCTGTTTTCGAGGCTGTCCTCTAATCCTCGGCGGCCTCGAAAAACATTTCAACCCCTCGCCCTCGCCGTTTCAGCGACAGAATTTATGATGGCTTCGACGAGTGGCTTATTTCGATTGGCTGTCAGGATGACGATCCCCGTAAATGGAAAAACAAATAGGTTCACTGCTGTCGGAGATCTGTGTAGGGACACCAGTCTCACTAATCTGGACGCTGGTAATCCGGAAATCTGGTTTTGTCGTCTGAAATCATTGCGGGAAATGTGATGGCAAAAAACACGTTTGGGAACGGCGAATAGATATGTTATAAGGGATCTACGCAAAAGCTTTTCAGTCGATCCTCCGGCTCCAGGACCTTACACAAGCCGTGTCAGTGCTGGTCTTTGAGTTTATTGGTCCGTGCTCGGATGTGGCGAGGTAGGTAGCTTTCATATTACTTTAGTTTCGGGTTGGACAGAGTATTAAGGTAAGTGATTTTATTTTAGAATTTCATCGATCGTTAAGATTACACAGCAGAACAAAATGGTTTTTTAAAGAGCCTTATCTTCTTCTCGAATATGATAGCGTCATCAATTTGAATTTTTCTGCTGTTACCCAACTAACTTCAATGTTTCGAAGGCCTCAAACTATTGACTCTTCAAAATCAATTGACACTCAATCAACGGATTTTTCAAACTCTCATTGGACTCGTCCTCTGCTCAAATTGCATCTCATGTTCAATTTTTACGTAGCTTTCTTTTTCTAAATTTAGCTCTCTTCTCAATGCATTATCATCACCATGTTATTATTAGCTCAAATTTTAAAGTTTTCCTTTGTTTTTAGTTTTAGTCCTGTAATTTTAGCATTAGTCACTTTTGTTCCACACCTTATATTTTTGTACATAGATTTTCCATCTATTTTTGTTTATGCTCTTATCTTTTCCTTTCATATAACCTAGATTAATTGTGTTACTTGTCTATTATCCTTCACAATATTAAGCTACCATCTTTTCCATGCCAATTTCATGCCAGGTGTATTGTATTACGTTGTTTCTCATACCATAACAAATAATCTTTCGTCACTTCAAAATTCAATTATGCCCTTTGGCCCAGTAAATCCAAACTATTCCCCATATGCCCAGTTTGTGTTCAACTCCACTCACCCCAGGAAGCCTCTGTGCTCCGTTTCCTATGGACACATCGCACGCGGAACAGAACGGCTTAAAGGAAATAAGGACAGGTGTGGGGTCAATCATGTCTCCCTGCGGGAGCAGGTATGCACTTCCTTCCACGTAGACAGGGAACCCCTTGGGTTCCGAGCTCGGGGTATACAGTAGCGTTAATGTTAACGTTTGCATTAAGCACTTAGAGCAGAAAAAAGAGAGAAATGCTGTCGTAAATTGGGAATTTTGTTAAAATATAGCCTTTTTAGCATAATAAGAAAAATTCAAAACTGCGAGCATATTTCATTAGTATCTTGGCACAGCGACGGCGAATATCTCTATTGAAAATTAGGTAAGTTTAAAAGCCTTAATTTTGCTTTAAATACTCAATTTAGCATCAGGTAAAGTCAATTCCTTTTCTCCCATTTAAATGGGCCTCAGTATTTCCTTCTTTAGCTTAACAATTGTATTGGACAGTGGAAAAAGGTTTTCCAGTTCGTACTAATGTTATTGGTCAAGCGTGGACTTGGTGCTCATTTTCTTCTGTATTTGCATATGGTGATAAAAAGTTAAATAAAAGTTTTCAGCCTTCACAGTTTTATCGATATTTTTGTCCTTTACAAAAAGAAATAAAATGAAATGATCATGAAATATCTATTTTTATTGTCAAGTTACTAAACTCGTTAGAGAAACAGCCTTATAGCAGAAAGTGAAAGTCTTATAAGTTTCAAACATTCAAAGACTCTTGTTATAAAGTATAGTTCCATTATTTTTTTCAAACAAAAATTTTAAAAATTCAATTTGTTTTCTTAATTTGACAGCATTTAATTTAATTTAATAATGAACTTTATGCACAACAATAGAGCCATAATAAAGAGACATTTATTCACTTTTTTTAAAATTATTCTCACAGGAAACATAATTGTGTTTGTTTCCAAACGAACGTTGGAATGTAGCTATTGATTCAGGTCTAGATATGAATATTTTTGTTAGTTTTTAGAATAATGGAAACTATAATAAATAAGTTTTGACAATCACGATCTGAGCTCATTTTTCCAACAACCTTCACCCTAAAAACTATGAGATTTATTTTACGGGAATTTCGAAGTTTTTCCAACCTATCCTAGGTTTCATCTGCCAGAAAAAAGTGTGGATGTGAAAATATGCATATATTCATGAAATATTTACTATACATAAAAAAATTACAACTCTAGATATTGCTTCTTAACTCTCTCATACTAATTGTAATGAAAAGTTTATTCATCTATTTTAATGTTAAAGATCTTCTATGAGGTTATTTTCGTCTTTATTATCACAAGAGAAATGCGATTTTTTCTTCGGTAAATTGAAACTAATCGTAATACTATTCGGTTGTCCGAAAATAAATTATTTGTTGGTTATATCCTTGTTATTAAAACTATAATTTTCCAATAAATAATTATTATCGCCATTGATAATAAAGATAACCCAATATGTTGTCATTTAGAACAAAACAGAAAGAAATTATTAGCCGATTTTATACTAAAAGCATATTTTGCGTATGAAATATCTTGTGCTTTTGCTTGTTGAAATTAGTTATTGGTTATATTCTTGTTATTGAAACCATAAATTTCCAATAAATAATTTTTATCACTATTGATAATAAAGATAAAGCATGATGTTATCATTTCGAACAACAAAACAGAAAAAAATTATGATTCTTTTCTTGGCAGATTTCGTACTAAAAGCATATTTTCCGTATGAAATATCTTACGCTTTTTTTAACGCCTTAGTTTTGTCTTAATATTTCACAAGTGCTTTCTTCTTACTTAAAAAGGCAATCACTTTTGAAAGCGGCTCCATCCTTTAAGTTTTTCATTTTGAGGAAGATTTCTGATAGTCTCTTTTGTCATCCATCTTCATCATTCAAGGTAGTTTCTTAAATGCGAAACGTTACATTCTGCACGATGGCCCGCACTTAATATCTTTACAAGGACTGAAATAATCAAAAACTTCCGGAAAGAAGCAAAACACAAGAATGATGATTAATGCGTCTCCCGCTTAATCTAAACAAAAGATAAGAGCAACAGCACGCATCCCATCCCTTCTAATTCAAATCATTCTTCGAGAGACGGAATAAAAGAAAATGATGCAGATATAAATTCCGGCAAAGAAGAATACAATAGACTCTCGACTATTCGAACTCCGTATTATCCGGCCTAGTAAAAAATTATCTTCAGTAATAAAATGAGGAATAATTTAATTAGGGCTAAAAGGGTGAAACAGTCAACCCATTAAGGGTTTTTCAAAAATTCCCAGCTTTGTGTCTTTTATCTTAGGCCTATTATTTAACATTAGGGTTTCTTTTCAAAAATTCCAGTTTTGTGTCTTTTATCTTAGGTCACTGCTTAACATTAGGTTTTTCCAAAATTCCAGTTTTGTGTCTTTTAGGAATAATTTTAAACTTTGGGATTTTTTTCAAAATTCCCAGTTTTGTGTCTTTTATCTTAGGCCTACTATTTAACATTAGTGTAATCATTTATCAATGAACATTAAAATAAGTTTAAATTATTTTTACAAGAATTCAACCTATGTTTTGCTTTAATGATTTATTTTAGAAGTGCATGTATTCATACTGTACAGTGTACTTGATTTTCCTTTTCCTGCAATTAAGATACATTATATAATTTATCTTACAATGCGTAGAAAATTTTTATTCTTGTGCTTTCTTTTTCTGTAATAAATTTTTACAATGTTCAATACAGGAAATATTAATAACTGCAGGTTTTGATATAAAATGGACGTTGTTAATGGTATGGCTGAGGTAGGAAATGAGAATTAAAAAAAAACTTTTCCGGACATTTTGTTATCGGGCCTAACCTTCCATGACATTAGGCCAGAGAGTTGGGAGTATACTATATTTGTTTGAATCACGATGTTAAGAGATATAAATTGAATGTTCTTTATTACGGAAATAAATGGTTCGAATGATATGGAACAATTATTGGTTTCAGTTTGTATTCATCATAGTAATGTTGAAAACAAGTGGTGTATAATATCATAAACTTCAATCGGATAGTTTGGTTGCGTCATAGGTTAGAATCTGGCTTCATTGATTGTGCGTTCAGGTAACAACAATAATCTAGTAACTATATTTAGCCCGACATCATGAAAATGTTTCTTATTGTCAACCACGCTGTAAATGTGGACCTGTCTTCTTTCAAAAGTTCTTCAGTAAGTCATCCATCCCTTGCATTTCTTCCAGGTCTAATTCATTCTTCTAAACCAACGCGTCTTTAGCTATACATCGCGTCTCTAAATGTTGTCTCTGAAACTTCTGCATTGCCTTCATTCTACAAATTATTCAGTATTCGTAGACGAAAATTGTTGAGAAAATCATATTGACTTATAACACTTTATTAAAATTTGCTGAATAGCTATTTTAAAGTAAACCTCGTTATGTCTGCCGTTAATTAATGCTTGATTTTCAAATTTGTTTTCCTATTTTCGGGACACAACGAAATTCTTGGGACGAAAAATTTGCTGAATAGCTATTTTAAAGTAAACTCCGTTTTGTTTGCTATTAATTAATGCTTGGTTTTCAAATTTGTTTTCCTATTTTCGCGACACAGCGAAATTCTTGGACGAAAAATTTTCTCCGAAAACGGAGATCGGGAGTAAAAGGAAGAAGAATAAAAAGTATTTTTCTAGACTACCTTGATCGTAAGACAGAAGAGAGTGGGCAAAAAGGTATCGATTTCGCTCGAGAATCTTTAATTTAGCTCGTTTAGGCTTCGTTCATATACCAGCAATAAGATTGGTGAGGCAAAGAAACTTAAAATTAAATGTCCTGCTTCCTTACTGAAGATACGACACGATTTGTACAACATAATAAAGTAGTTTTACGTAGATTCCTTATAGAAGTACTACTTACTGCAATGGTCCTCATGTCACGACTTCCGGAAATTTTGGAAGATATTCTCGGTTCATACTCCCTAGAACCCTCGTTCGAAAGTATATACAGGTGTATATATAAATGCACAATGTATGACCAATAAGTTGGGTGGATGATAAAATAAGTCTAACATTGAGTAGGCCTTTACGCGAAAATCGTTTACAATACTTCAAAATAGTCCCCGTCGTACACCATGTACCTCCGATAACGTGTGTACAAATTGTCGAAAGCTCTTGGAAACTCATTCACTGGTACAGCGTTCATTTCTCGTGTCACAGCAGTTTAAATGTGAGTAAATCTTCACCCTTTTAGAGTCATTTTAAGTTTAGGAAACAGGAAAGGTGGGTACGTCAGTTTAAGAACCCCATGTAGGCCAAAACCCGCTTTAAAAGCAAGCGTATCGGTATATGGCAGTGCATTATAGTGCAACAGAAAGCAAGAGCCGGGATGTTTCAGATGAAATGGTACATGACGAATACGTATGAGCATTTAGTAGTAAAACTCATCGTTAACAATTTGACCTGCAGGAATAAAATCCTTGTGGATGAAGCGTTGACAATCCAAAAGATTATCAACACTGTCTTTGCATTACATTTCTCAAAACGAAATTTTTCCTGTTTGAGAAAATGATTCTCTGCTCCATGACACGCCACAAAAACCACCGCAGAGACAACAGTCGATAATAAATTTATCACAGAAAATGATTCATAACTATCTAAAGAACTCTTAATAATTTATTGCTATATCACTATCGTCGGAAAAAATCCATAGATGTGTCATTTAAAAATTTACATATTTCCACCTCGGAAAGTTAACGCGTTTTTTCAGCAATAACTGCAAAAATAAAACGGTGAGGCATAAAACCCTTGACAGAATATCTCCCATAAAATCTCAACCCAAGCGAGAGGAGAAACTATAAACAATCACTCCAAAATAAGTTAAATAGCTCTTTAACACATGCTTCTATTTACACTCGCCAGCACGTGTTTCTGTTTATCTCAAAAATCAAATAATTCTAATAGAATGATTCACAGACACGTGGCCGACTACAATCTGACCTCGGAGAGAGAAATACTAATGTACGGGACCAATCTTTTGAAAGAAACATGAAATAGTAACGCCATCTGATAAAAACCATTTTTTTCCAAAAGCCAAATGCATCACAGCAGCACTTTCGCCGTAACGCAAGGATGCGGTGCTCGGCCCTGAGATGAGTCAAGCTGAAACGCACATATGCGGCGCTCGTCCCGAAGAGGTTAAGAATGAATACAGCCCCTTAATTAGTAGAAACAAACTCAGATATCTTCTTTTTACCCTCAACTTGTTTGCCACTGTACCGTGCGAATCGCCGCGTGCTCTTTCCATACGCTTTCACAAAGCACCCAGAGTCAATGCTCTACTGCATTTGGTATATCAATAATATTTTACCGAATTTCCTGGATAATCCGAATTTCCCGAATTCCGAACAGAGGTCAGTTCCAAATAGTTCGGATTCCCGTGTTTCTAATGTAATTTCATGAAACCGTGCACTTCTGTTAATTGAATGTTACAGAACGCGGCGAAGGTATCGCTGATAATCGGGTTGTTCCCATTTTCGATTTGAGGGGTGATTCACCCTACTTATTGGTCACACCTTTTATAACTCTTTGCACATGTTATCCTGTGAACACCATAATTAGCGTAATTTTGCTTAGATTTTAACCGGTGGAGGATACGTCGTAAGCACCGTGAAAATCTCAGCTGAATTCGTAGATGGGCTATCCAGCTCAAAGGGGATGGGAATGGTGAGGGTTGAAATTGCCATTTCTACATAATTCCTTTACAGTTGAAAACAGAAAGAAAATTCAAATTATCCGAGTTATCGCCATATCATAGCGAACAACTTTTACATTGAAAGTTTTTTGATATCCACAATTGCTTTGAAGTTGTGAGCTGAAAATTTATATTCACCCATCCCCAAATTTAGACTGCCTTTTAACCTATGCGTGTAGCACCTTGCTGGGAAGCTTGTCATCGGTTGCATTCTCTTCCGCACTCTTTCATCCTCATAGCTCTAACTTTTATGGAATTAGATAACGAAATATTCTTTTCCTTGTATCTCCAGCCAAAAGAAATCTACCTGCACCTTCCTGCTATTTTATTAATATTTTTCAATAAAACATATCTGCGATTGAGATTTTAGCGTGCTTACCGGACACTTCCAAGCAGAGAGGTATCGGTTCTTCCCACTGTCCGTCGATGCATCGGACCATGTCCCTGCCAATGAGGGTGTAGCCGGGATCGCAGACGTATTTCACCACACTTCCGTCCTGGTAGAGGAATGTTTGACCATGGTCAGGGGACCGGGGCGCAGGGCAGTTCACTTCCGGCTCCTTGGCGAATACTGAAATCACAGAAGATAATTTAATAATAGAATCTATCGAATAAGAATCATGAAAGTACCACATCAGCTTTCATTAGATAACCACTTCACGTATTGTTATCACCGCCGTTTTGTTGTGCATTTTTGTGTCTGTAGCTGTCTTCTTCTTACTAATCCTTCTGACCTGAATCAGATCAGATCCATGAGATCGTTCGCCCTCATCACCTCCAACACGAAATCCGGTCGCTTAAGCAGGTCATCATTTTGTGTCTGTAGCTGTTATGTCAATAAGTGCAATAATTGTGTGCCATTGCTCTTAAGTAACATCTCTATTCAAATATTTAACTTAACTTTTAAATATGGTGAGGTTGCTTGTAGTTGATGCCCGCAACCCCAATTCCTGCTCATGTTTCTTTTTCCCGGGGGGGTCATCAAAAGACTGTACAACCATTGGGTTGAGTCGACCTTCCTGGGTTATGGTATAGTATGGTAACCACTTCACGTATTAAAGTTATCATATTTTTTGAACTTTAACTCTGGAAGCTTTAGATACTGTGGAATATGGGGTCGAGATGGAACAGTTATTGGAAAACCAGAATAGACCCGACAGATCTAGGACCTCTAGTCATTTTTCAACGGTAGCACGAATCTACTCATCTATCCTATTAAAATTCGAAGGTAAAAAAACATATGTACAAATATATGTCCTTCTATCTTCTCACGAACCACTGAATCTTGAAACTAGCCGTAAGTACCAAAGGATGGAAAATAATCCTAGGAATCCATTTCGACTATTTAAATTCCGAAATTGTAATTAGCTAAAAATATATCAATTAAAAACGTGAAAATGAATGAATTCACGTGCTGCCATCTATTCGCAGCATGGTGAATTCATTCACAGTGGATTCTTTTCCCCCCTATTATTAGTTTTCACATCCGGTGTTGCATTTTTTTATTTATTTAACGGAAGTTGGTATTTCTTTTTTGAGCGAGCTTCTGTGTTTGGATTTATTAACAATGGAAAAAATCATTTTCATGCTTTTTTTCTCTCCTTTTTTTGTATTAAAGTGTTTAACTTCGTAACGTTTGTTCGGGAAAGTGAGTGACAATATTTGTTGATTATAGAGAAAAACGGAGGCTGGACATATGAAAATATATGGATCCCAAGGTCTCACGTGACCTCACTTCTCTCCACCGGAAAATATCCTATTATTCGTGATAGCCCGTGCAACGCCGGGCCACACAGCTAGTAGAATGTATTAAAATTCAAAATAATTAGGATATGAAACTTGGATTATTCACTTAATTCTACGTATAGAAATGTTTCACGTATATTCTACGAATAGAAAAGGTTAGGAAGAAGAATTCTTCAACAGCTAACTTTTGAAAATAAAAACATTTTTTAAAAAAATTTAATAAGAATTATTTACATAAAAGCAGGAAACGGGAGAATTTTAAACAATATATTCTAAATCAGAGCAAATAAGAAATATGTTTTTCAATTCAGAAAATCCGAGACGGTCTCGGCTAATTTGAGAATTCAATTAAAATAAATTAGGATTGATATACAAATAGAATCCATCTTTTTATTTATTTATTTATTGAATTAGCTAAACTGTTATATATTTACTTGAAGTTTGATTTCTAGATGAAAAACATTCTGATGGAACGTTAATATGTTTTCATGTGAATAAACATTTTGCTCAAATTTCCCTGTAAATTTCCAAATAAAATACTTCTTGCAATCTGTTCCTAAATCAATAGTACAATACAACCACAGTTTTCGGAACTAATGGGGGGCAGTTTCGGATAAAGATTTTTTTTCAGTTAATCCATGAGCATCTATTACTATTTTTATCTAAAAATAGTAATAGATGCTCATGGCTTTATTAGTTTATAATTCTGTTTATAATACTGTAATTGTTCTGTGTATATAACTGTATATTATTTATACAGTTTTACTGAAATTTTTTTAGTGTAAAATGAATTCAAAACTTTCTTTGAAAGCAGCATTTATGTTCTTTATTAAAGATAAAATTACGTTTTTAGGATTGCAGTTGGTATATCAATATGTACTTAGTGATAGTTTACAGCGTATTAATTATTCATTCAAAATACTCAGAAATTTTCATTTGTTTCTTGTGCCCCCCGCAACGTTTCCAAACAGCAATGTCCCGCCATCTTCTCAATAGAAGGACATCATCCATCCTTGACTCAATGCATTTTTTAACAGTATATAATAATACGAGTTTTTGAATGTGAGATTTCAGTGGCATTTCGGATAACCCGGGTTTCGGTTAACCCGAGTGCGGTTAACCGGGGTTTTACCATTGTGACGCATGCCCTCCTCCAACAGCTGACATTGATTTAGGAGTGGGTATGTGCGTTCCCAGGGCCCTGGTCACCTTGAGATTCATCTGAACAATGGACACCTGCCTTTACCTTTCATGCTGACGGTTTCTTCAAGCACCTGGAATCCTCACCCCTCTATTGACGGGCTACTGCCATTCATTACAGAACTTTGGTGTGCAGTGCAGAACTTTCATCTACCTACTGCACGGAATTAGGCAACATTCCTGAACAGGTGGGTTTTGTGCAGACAAGTGTGTTCCCGTGAGAACGCAAGGGGCCTTTCTTCTCTGTTGCGATATAAGGTCGGGACTGAACAACTAAAGGGGAGATGACATCCCGACAGACAAACTGGTGGTCGTATTCGACAGAGGTCCGATTTGGACAATTTCGCGAAGCTCGCTGATTTTTTGTACCAATGAATGGACACCCCGCCTTGGGGTTTACTTTATTATATTATTATTAATCTAGAAATTTGATATTTGTTTATAACTCTATATTTACTCCAGAAGTATTATCAATAAATTATGTTAAATTTAACTTAGCTGTGAATGTTCTTTTAAGCATAACTGCAAGACGTTACACTATACTTCCATTGTAATCTAACTGAAAAATTAGCCTACAGCTATGAATGATATGATTTATTATGTCATAATATTTGATAATATAAGGAATATACGTTATGGTAAATAAAACCTATTTTCCTGTTCTAAGCTGCAGATTAAGTAGGATAGAAATTATGTCTTTCATTTAAAAAATTATCTCACTCATACAAGGCATGTAAATGATTATTAAATTTTCTTGAATCTTTTGCATAGGTACGTTTAATAAGTTCCTTCATATTTTCCGTAAACTACAATATAATACATTTTTGTCATTTAATAATAGCAAAAGTAGATACATAGTTTGGATTTGAAGACTTTCCAGACAGATAGTTATTGTTTTTTTCACTACAACGCGCAAACAAAAGGTAAAATAAAAAGATAAAGCAAAATGAATTTAATAAACTCCTCGTCTACAACGTCAATTTTGATAAATTAAATTAAATTAAGATAAAATATACAAGCTAAATGGATGATAATCAAATTTTACTTCCTGGAATATATTGATAAGAGCTATTCCATTAATCATACTTTTTACGGCTGGTAACAGTTTTTAAGCAAAGAATCACTGGCTAAATGGAAAAGATACCTTTGCAACGTCGAGTCTGAAAAATTGTTGACCAAAAATGTAAAGAACATAAACATATTTCGCAGCATTTTGGACAAATTTTCTCCATTAAAACTATTTCGTTTCTTTTCCACGCTAATGGATGTAGTACGGATAAAATTCCGCTAGCTGATTAGTTACAACTAGGAAATATGAAGTGTGAAGAAAATCAATTATAAATTGCAATCACATTATTTAAAGTAATTGAGTTATCAGAAATTTCTAGGGTAGGCTAAAAGGTAGGGGGAGTTGGGGTAGATTGATATTCGGGAACATTGATACAGTGCATAAATTTTGATGATTGGAATGGCTCATAATGTTCACATCCCCTCATATACGAGGCATGTCCGGAAAGTAAGTACCGTTTTGGAAAAACTCGCATAAAATATGTTTTTTCAAAACGAAATTTATTTTTACATGAAAGATCATTTCGTAAACTATTTTTCTACATAGTTACTAAAATTGTTCAGACATTTGTCATAGCGAGAAACCAACTTGTCTATACCCTCTTCAAAGAAAGATGCCGCCAGTGAAGACAGCCACTGCTGAACACCGTTTTCTGCGTCGTCATCGCTGTCAAAGCGCCTACCTCTAAAATCACGTTTCAAGGTTAAGAACAAACCCAAGTGTCATCACCGGTCACAATTTTTTTTAGGAATTCATTGCCCTCTTCACTGCATCGGGTACGAAATTTCAAAGCACTGACAAGTCACTTCGTTTTGTGGACATCCGTAAGCATTTTCGGAACCCAACGAGAACACAATTTGCGATAATTTAAGCGATTTGTGACAATCTCATGCAAAACAGTTTTTGAAATTTGTGGAAACTCATCAAAAGCATTCTTATTGTGAACCGTCTGTTTCCACGAATTTTCTCATTCACTTTTGCGACCAAACCATCATTGACAACAGAAGGTCGCCCACTCCGTGCTTTGACATGAACATTGGTGCGTCCATCATTAAATTTTCGAACCCACTTTCTAACCATTCCATCAGTCATTACATTTTCATCATAAATCTCTACAAGTTGACGATGAATTTCAGCTGGCTTAACTTCCTTTGCGTTCAAAAACCGTATTACAGAACGCACTTCACAGTCGGCGGGATCGGCAATCGTCTTAAACACTTTGAACGCTCACTAACACATGTAAACACAACACAATCCGGCTGCAATGGCGTCAGTAGACAGACAATGAACCAGAGACACGTGTGCACATGCGCGGAACTGCGACACTAGCGCTGCGGTGGCGGTAGAACGAAACGGTACTTACTTTCCGGACACGGCTCGTATATGTCACTATAACTCTTAACACACGGTATATTTTTCGACTATGTTTAGTCAACTAATTTACAAATGAATCAAACCGCTAATCTTCTCGTTTAATTAAATTTTTCTCTAAGTATGTGTTGTGTGATTTCTTTAACTAGTTACATTTCCCTGCCAGGGAATCTACTCCAAAGATAGGAAAAACATTTATTTTCTTAACTATATTAGGTTTTGTGTTGTTTAGCGTTGCTTTTGTGTGCCCACTTGTTTTGAGTAAAATGGGGTCTTGGGGCAGATTGATACAACTGACTCCGGGGCAAATTGGTACACGTCTTCTTTGTGTATCAACGTGCCTTAACAGCAACTACTTTGCAAAATCGTCTTCAGAAATGGAAAAAAACCTAAAAAAGAACTTTTTAAGATAAACACGCAATTAAGTATTTGTTTAAACTATGAAAACAGTTTGAGTTTCATTGCAAAAATGAAAAGAATTGTTGTAAATTAAATTTAAAATATTTTTACGAATTTATTAAAATTGGAGAGAAATATTGTAAGGAAACTTAATTAATATCATCAAAAAGATAATTTCTGCATTTTCAGATGGTGTGAAAATTACTTTTGTGCTATATTTTTTTCGTAACTCATCAAGGAAGAACGCGACATTTTCCCTTAATTTTTAATTCATTAAAATTTCAAGAAAAGTCTTCGAAGTACACATTCTCTCCCTCCAAAGTATTTTTACACACACATACACAGTCTCCTTTATTATTTGTAGAGATAAATTATTTTCTGAGGCTTATTGTTTCAATTTTCCGGTCTCATTAAAAATGTTGAATTTGGAGTAAAATAAAAGTTTGTTACTTCGTTAAACTTTTAAACCTTGATTTGGAATAAAAAAATCATTGATGAAACAAATTTTGTTTAGATCCCACACCTATTAATCATCATTATTTTCGATATTTCCGCGTGTATCAATGTAAACTTAGTATAGGGCAGATTGATAAAAACCATTTTTAGGAAAAAAGTGTAATAATTATTTTATTATGTCATTTATGAACAAAACTCGATTGAAATCCCATATTAGATTAACAAATGCATAAATATAGCGTATTAATTCTAATTATTACCGTTGTAAAATCATTTTTTAGTTTCCCCGAAAAAAGTGTATTAATGTCCCCGCATTCCCCTGCTGTTTTTTTTCAAATGCTGCATTCAAGTTTCTGTGCTATTAGCACCTTTTCCTCTTAAAAGTCACAGAATTATATAATATTAATGTTTTTTATCGAAGTAACATGTTAATATCTTCCGCAAGTGAATGGGATGGAAGTATGGCAATGCAACCGGCAGCGGATATAGGGCTTACGGAGTTCCGTTTTTCTACAAAATCTTGCACCTTCTCGTGAGAATTGTAATGGATTTAAGCAGAATTATCGAAGGTTATATAAACATGAAACGATTGTTTATTTTAATAATGCTACGAGGAAGGATTTCCTTGTATAAAGATTTAAGGTAAAAATTTCGATAAAAAAATAAAGAAAACTGAAATAATAAAAAATGTGGCTGAATCGAATTTTGAATTGATGGAAAAGGCATCCACTCATGATGCCAGAAAGTTTTTGAATGTAATTTAACATGGAATTTAGGGAAGAGAGCTACTAATTATGAATTCTCATCCTAATGAAATTCCAATTTTTATTGTAAGCTTTAACGTTCTTCTGCGATCTTTTGTGAAAAATTCAACGTTAACACGTGTTTAATTTATTGAAGCGGAAAACATGTTCATAGCCTCAGAAAGAAAAATTCTACCCATTTATGAAACTAATTTAAAATAATTTTAAGACTAGCAGTCAACAAACACTTCTTCTCTTTTTTAATTTCATATTTTCCGAAACCTTTTCAATCAAAAGCTATCTGGTTTCAATAAGTTAAAGGGAATTTAATTTAACAAAGCAATATCCGTAGTAAGTATTCATTAAAGGAATAACACTTTGACAACGGACACTTATGACTTGACACATAAATATTTTCTTTTACTTTGTGTATTAATTTGCCAAAATAGCACTAGAAATATTTGTTCTTCAATCTCATTTAAAACTGAATTATTTTCTATGTCCACCAGAGAGATAAGACTGGTATTTTCAAATTATTGCTAAAGGAATTTTTCCAATAGAATCTGTAGTGAAGGAGAAAGCTATTTTTCTTTCTTCTCTTTTCTTGAAGAAGAGAAGAAAGTTATTTTGTGATAAATATGTTTACTCTGCAACATAACAGAGACGCTTTCATTTTTATAAATTCATAGATTAGAAAACATTTATAAATTAAATGAGTTTACTGGAATATTCGAATAAATCCGAATGTATATCATTAAATCTGTAATAAGAAAACCATGCAATTTCGGAATTTACTGAGCTACATTCCGCAATTGATTCAGTGTTAATTCTAAGCTTTCGGTTAGATCTTTTCTTTTGCAGAAAAGCTAATTCCAAAGTTTGTTTTTGGTTGATTTAATAAGGAAAATCGGTTACAGCGACAGTTTTACACCACAAATTATGAAATCTCCTAAAACAATGAATCTTCGTAAGCTTATTCCAAATATGTCTGCCTTCTTAAAATACGTTTAAAAGTTACTTTTTTGGCTTCTGAAAATTAAATTTCCAAATGCACAAAATACACTAACTTAAAATACTCTTAATTTGGCACATTAAAAAAGTTTTTCGAAGTATAATAATAAATTCACTTACCAGCAGTTATGCTGAAGATTAGGAACAAAATTGACCTCAGAACAGCCATAGTAAAGCTAGAAACTCTCTGACAACACAGAAAGACTCATAAACTCAAACACGAGAGATTCTGATATATATATGGATTGTCTGCCCACACTATTTTGAAGTTTGTATACAGAATCTCAAGGTATGTTGCGCAATAAAAATAAAGTTTCCAAAACATCGACCTTCACCTTTGACGTTTTTCTACATTCTTCCATGATAGGTTTCTGGAACGTCACTGTAAAAAATCTTAATTGTCAAACGATTTACGCAATTTCAGCCTCGCTACCGTTCTGTAGCTCACTGTAACTGTAACGGAGGCAAGACGCAATCTCAGATTTTTCCCAGACATTTCATTCAGCACTTGAGTAAGAACTTTTTTATTCCTCTCCCGGCGCAGATTTAGAAGAGTTTTTTTTATATATATATTGTTATGTTTTTTATCATTGTATCACGAGGCATATTGTGCAGTTTAATTATAGGTGTAAGTTTATGTTGAACTTGTCGACAGCGGTTTCATGTCTTCATCTTTCAAATGGTTGTCATTCAGCGGAATGTCTGCTATCCGGTTTTAATGAATGAAGTAATTATATTCGTTTGTTGAAATTAAGATAAAAAATTGCTTTTATCTTACTGGATTGTTGGACGGTTTTTAGACGCAAGTTACTTTAGCAAGACGTGGAGATTACAAAACTGATAGCTAAAATGCTACTTTATAACAATTCCTTATCGTTAATAAATGGTAAGTTATCGTCGTATTAAAAGTTAATAACGATAATATAAACTACTATAAGCTTTACAGCAGAAAGCATATTCCTTTATATTCAGTCAGAGGTTATTTGACACTACTGCAAAAGCCCTAATAAATACTAGAGTAAAAGTATAATGTGATTTCAAATAATTCAAAATATTAATGCGAGTACATGGAATGCATAATATAATGCAATTAATGCTTAAACAAGCATACATGTACGTGCATATAAGCACACGTGCATATTTTCAAACCCTTTTATGAATGAAGAAAAAAATATGCAATTTTCGAAATTTATTTTAAAAAAAATTGTGTTCCACTGCATCATTTTACAAAGTTACTAACCATGTAGGTAATTCAACATTTCTGAAAATAATTTAAAAGTTATGATTGATTTTTATGTGGGTGTTAAATTCTAGGTATTGCGACCATTTTAAAATTCTAAACACCGTAAAAAAATGAAAGTTCAGTATGATGAATCCGACAATTTTTGTTATGGACAATGACTTTTCGCTTAATCCTTTGAGTATTAGATATAATTCTGAAATATGCATATTAACAGGCGTTGAAGGGGAAGAACTCATAGCAAAACGATATTGGTTTGTGGAACGTAAATGCTTTTCTGAACTGTGAAGCCTATTAACTCATTATCTGCCAAAACACTATTATTTCACTTTTCAAAAAAACTTGCATTAATATGATAACATGAATGAAATTTAAAAGTAAATGCTATTTCTGAAAAATTTTAATTAAACTTATCGATTGACTTTTAATTAGAATTAATTATCTTTTTGATAAAAAATTATTTGTATCGGATTTGTACCTTTTATAGTAGTCAGCTCAACATTAAGATACAACAATCAAAGGTAAATATTGCACTGTTTAGGTGAAAACAAGCGTCCCAAAAAATGGTCAATGTCAGATAATGGGTTAATAAACCAACCCTGAAATTCTTGAATTCAAAAAATTTGACGTACTTTTTAATATATTATTAATTCATTATTATTTTGAATATATTATTAATTCATTATTATTTTGAATATATTATTAATTTATTATTATTTTGAATATATTATTAATTCATTATTATTTTGAATATATTATTAATTTATTATTATTATGAATATATTAATTTATTACTATTATGAATATATTATTAATTCACTATTATTTTGAATATATTATTAATTCATTATTATTTTGAATATATTATATTAATCCATTGTTATTTTGACTATGCTTAAATTCGTCATTATTTTGAATATATTATTAATTTATTATTATTTTGAATATATTATTAATTCATTATTATTTTGAATATATTATTAATTTATTATTATTTTGAATATATTATTAATTCATTACTATTATGAATATATTATTAATTCATTATTATTTTGAATATATTATTAATTCACTATTATTTTGAATATATTATTAATTTATTATTATTTTGAATATATTATTAATTCACTATTATTTTGAATATATTAATTTATTATTATATTGAATATATTAATTTATTATTATTTTGAATATTTTTTAATCTGCACAGCATCTTGATTATCAACTTTAAAAAATGTTCTACTTTAAATACCGCTCATGTAAGAAAGGTTTGAGACAAATAATGAGTTTTTATTTTCACAAATCCGGATATCTTTCATTTGAGAAAGTAGAAAAATTCAAAATTCTGATTATATCGAGACCACAAATCCGCCTGATAATACAAATTTTACTTTCGCTTTCATGTTTGCATTTACTAGTCGAAAAATAAAAGCTCTCTATTCTTTGATTAACGAAGTCGGATTTTGCTTCAAGTTTCAAATTCAGTGTTTCCTGCTGAAGGAATTCAGAAAAAAAATGTGTAACAGACACAGATAAATGAATTTTTTCATCGCAGATATTCAATGTTTTTGAAATGAAAAATGCAAATCGGTCCTTGAGGCAGAGAAGTTATAATCGAACTTTGGTATCTAGATTTTCAGAAGAGATCGACTCTACAATATTGACAGCACAATTTCATTCTTTAAATTTTGTAACAATGTTACCGTGTTTTCTAACTTATACATTTCTAACAGAGTGGATGAAAAGTTATTTTAGTTCTATCCATAGTATATTGAATGATTTATAGATTTCAATAAGAAAAGGAAAAGGATAGCGAAATTTAAAACTAAAATTTCTCCAAAAATATATACTGCATGCAGTTTTTTCAAGACAGCATGCATATACGGGAGATTAGAATTTAATTTATTTATATCAAATTAAACATGAAACTAATGTTATTCTTCAAGCCTCAGTTTATTTTTATTTGAAGATGTAGAAGAAGATAATAAATGCAATGATGAGATTAATGCAATTTTCTGTTTGTAAAGGTTGAGTCAATTCTTTTCATTTCTTTTATTTCAAGATGCTAAAGAAGAAAACAAATGAGATTAATGTAATTTTCCTCTGAAGAGTTGAGTCAATTTTATTCAGTTTTTTTTATTTGATGAGGCAGAAGAAAATAAAGGAGATTAATGTAATTTTCCTTTTGAAGAAGTTGAGTCAATTCTATTCAGTTTTTTTGAAGATGCAGAGGAAGAAAACAAATGCGATTAATATAATTTGCCTTTTGAAGAAGTTGAGTCAATTCTATTCATTTTTTCATTTGAAGATGCAGACTAAGAAAACAAATGAGATTAATGTAATTTTCCTTTTAAAGAGGTTGAGTCAATTCTATTCAGTTTTTTTTTTTGAAGATGCAGACTAAGAAAACAAATGAGATTAATGTAATTTTCCTCTGAAGAGTTGAGTCAATTTTATTCAGTTTTTTTTATTTGATGAGGCAGAAGAAGAAAATAAGGGAGATTAATGTAATTTTCGTTTTGAAGAGGTTGAGTCAATTCTATTCAGCTTCCACAGTTTCTAGGTGAAAGAATTGACATTAAACTACGCACATTTCACAGTAAACTACGGAAAATCAAATTGGACTGCAACTACCCAAACTTCTTTAAAATAAATCTTAGCGTATTCAGAGCAAAGATATTGTTATTCAGATTTGTCCATAGCAGCTTTTGCCATGAATGTGTTTGGAGGATTTTAAATGTTCCATATAATGTTTGGTAATACTTTTCAAAGATGAAAATGTTTTTCATGCCTTTTTTTATAAATAATTTTTTTTATCAATACTCTCCTAGTAAAATATTCTAATGCTAAATTTTAAAAAAATTAATTTACTATAAAACGGGATTTTTTAATTTAAGAATTATTTCTTTTCAAATTTACTTTTGTGAAAAAACGTTGAAAATAACTCAGTTGGCATTAAAATTTATTTCAAAAAGTTAGTAAAAGATCTTTACTTAAAAATCAATTTTTTTAATCGTCCAGATTATCAACTTGTAAAAATATATTCAAATAAAGTTTTATTGTTTAGAACAATGAAACTAAGACTTATCTTTATTTATAAAACTCAACGTATGTTTGTTTGTTCCAGCATCACTTCGATGAAACTTGGTACACATGTTCCTCATTAACCCACTTGAAGTATAGGAGGGGTAAATATGCCGTAACACAGTCCCTCAGGGTAGGGTGGGGCATGTAACAAATAGGCCGATTGACTTGCTTGGCGATTTTGATGAAATTTGGTACCAGACTTGGCGCCAAGGAAATATCGCTAAAGGTAGATTTATAGTTACAAACAGTATTGCTACACACAGGTTTCATTGTATTATTTTTGTTTATTTGGCATTTATTTTACACAGAATGTCAACAAAATTATAGTTGTTAAAATGTTATTAAACGAAGGAAAAAGGTGAATGAAATAAAAATTCTATGAAGATGAAACATACATAACAAAGTACTCGCAGTTTTTAAAAGTTTTCCTTTTGCTATCTATCACAAGGATGTGATAAGAAAATGACCAAGCAACGCCGGATAATATGCTAGTTAAAAATAAAATTAGTAATAGAATTCTAAATATTCTAAATACTGTAGTGAAGTAGTTATATCTATCGTAGAAGTTAATTGAAAATTCTATTTCGAATCAAAGGAAATTAATTAAATGTTTTAAATGTATCCAAAACCACAAATTACTAGAAAGATTATAATCTGTATTTCAGAAGATGATGTTATTTACAATAAAAAACTATTTAATCAATAAAATATGTTCTTTTTATTAGATATATAGCCAAAGGTGTTTTGCTAATAAAACTGAAAAACCGGTGAAAGTCAACAATTCTCGTTCAGCTGTTGAATAATACTTCTATGAAGCTCCGATGACAAAAGAAGTTTAACAAAATTTTAAATCCCTTTGAAGTTAGGGATAAAATCTTCTTCACCAGAAAATATTTTATTGAAAGAGTGCCACAAAATCTTCTTATGAATGAGGAACTTGAATCCTTATCGTCTTCCTTCCGCAGAGTCGATTTTTCTTCCGGTGGAAAAACAATTGCAACAACATTTCTGTAGTGAAGTAGTTGTTTCGAAGGTACTAAACAGAAAGGGAAAAAAGTATGAAAACCTTGCCTATCAATATAATTTCCGGGTCAAAGAATATCTCCTGTCTTATGAATATAAACATAGACGCGATAAGATTCGACGGTTTTCCCCTGCTGCCATTTCGACAGGCGAAGAGTAGTCAATTGATCGATATTCTGATAAGAACTGAAGAAACGCGCATAAAAATTCTTCCAAAGCAGACGATTCTGGAGGAATGATTTCAGAAGTTAGTTGCAATGATTTTGATTTAAAATATTCTTTGATTCTAATTTCCTATTTTTAAAAGAATGAGAACCATTTATGAGATCCGCCAAACGATAATATTGCGTGCACCGCGAATCAAAGAGGAAGAATTTTCGAACAGTTGGAATATGATTAACAAACGAAGGAACTTGATGTTATTGAATGGGAAAATTTTAATATTCGTGTTCGTTTTAATTAACTCGTGCATCGCAAATGATAAAGAAGAAAATGCTATTGTGGAATACTTGTCAATGAAGAATTTTTCTCTCGGTAAAGCCGAGATTGTGTTTTTGTTAGATAGATCTGGCAGCGTTGGTGCAGCAAACTTCGAAACAGAAAAAGGTTTTGTGGAAAGTTTTTTGACTCATATTGTTGTAGATGCAAATGCTTCACGGGTAGCTGTTATTAGTTATAGCGACACAGCTGGTAAGAATTTTTTTAATATTTTTATTATTTTCAATCTTAAAAGAGAAAATGTTTTCTTTTCTTTAATATTGGAATAACGTAAGAAAGTCAGTTGTGATTAAACATAATTTTAATTTGCTCAATTAATGCAATTCTCGTTTATTAAATTCTGATTTTTTTTAAAAACTAATTGGGCATTTTTGTTCAGATTTTATAAAATAATTTCACCCTTTCTTGCAAGAACAAGCATTTAAATTTCATTCATTTATCTCGATTGTCTCAAATGCAATATTATCGCTCACATTATATGACGTTTCCCGTAACCTATAAAACAATTTTAGTCCTTGTGAAATTAGAAGTTAAATGTTTTTCTTACAAATATATAATTTCTTTTAATTCCATAATATTTTTAACGGTTTGTCAAATTATTTTGGAATATTTTATATTTCATTCAACTTTGTAGTTTTATTTTTAGATTCTTTTCCCATATTTTCGGTAGGGAAAATAGTACATAAATAGCATTTATTGTTTTTTAGTTTTAAGGCTGAAATGTATTGTAAAACAATCTTGAGCTGACAAATATAGATTGAATAAATTAAGCATTTATTAAAAATGTACCATGAATAACGAATCACAGGAAATAATTTTACAAAACAAAGTGTACACAAATGAAGTGGCTTATTTCAAAAATTAATTTTAAAAAAACTAAAAATGTTGGAACTACGTTTTTTTAAAATAAGAGTGCATATAAATTTTTTTCAGATAGGTAACGCGGCGTTACGCCATTCTAAATTTGTTACAGCGAGAAAATTCCGTACGCGATGGCTACCGATCAGCAGAAGCCGTTGCGTGCTTTCTGGTTTCTTTTTTTATTTTCTCTTCAGTTTTCACACTACATGTGTGAATTAACAAATTAAATACGCAAAATTCCCTACAAATACATTCTTTTATTTTTCTTCCAGTTTTAATATTTTCTCAGCTAATGGCTCTAAACAAATTGTTGATTTCCAGTAATTTACGACCCCCTAGACCACCAAAATGGTATGTTGCCTATCTGAAAAAACTTTTTCAGATGTGTTTTCATTTTTTAAAAACCGTAGTTCGAATATTCTAAATTTTTTTTCATTAATTTTTGAAATGAGTCACTTCATTTGTGTACACCCTGTATAAGTAACTGCGCGAAAGAATAAGGGAATCACGATCTAGTAACACAGTCTGATCTTCGAGGTCAAACAAAACGATAGTAACTCTATTCAAGATTCGCTATGTATGTTTAAGTGAAAACAAGTTGAGCGTAACGTTCTCAAATTGGTGAAGAGGAAGTTTGAAGAATAGGGTGCCTTCTAAAAATCTTGTCTTCATCAGCCAACTTCAGGCATATATATCTATATCTATATATATATATATATCCAACAATTGGCTTTCGCAGAGGGTTGGCGCCTTTAAATTCGGATTAATGCGACATATCAGTTCCCAAGGCTGATAAACACTTGATTGTTAGAATTCTAATTTCTGGGTTTTCTTTTTCATAGTAATAATAATCTAACTAGTATTAATACTTTAGTTTATAATCTATCTTTTTGTATTTCATTGTATGATTATTAATAAGGTAACATTATTTTATTTTAATTTGAATTATTAGTTTAATAAGTGTTTATATTGAAAATGTTACTTGAATTTTGATTGTTTGGAAAATTTTTAACTATATATATATATATAAATATATATAGAGAGAGAGTATAAATTGTAAAGTGAATGAGTATAAAACGTAAAATGAAAAACGCAATAAAAGCACAATAACGTTTCTTCAGGGGATGAAGTTATTGTAAATTGCTAAATATAAAAAGTTTGACATTTTCTTGCAATGAGTTACGCCGTAAGGCCTAAAACACTGACTTTCATCCCTAATGTCAAACCAAAAACAGAGATAGGAGTTTTGAATAATTAATCACCTTACGTTTTATACTTTTTCACTTTATAATTTATACTCTATCTACCACAGCACTTCTGGAATTGCAGCTTTTGGCGCATTCATTGCGTATGTGATATATTTATATATATTTTTCCATCTGTTACTATTCATATTTTTATCTTTACTCGGATATACTTTCAATTTATTTTTTCATATCTTTTCAAATTTGATATGAATGTTTGTTTTATTTTATTGTTTTTCTATTATGTTTTGCCTTTATATATATATATATATATATATATATATATATATATATATATATATATATATAAAACATTGTATTTCATTCAAATTCTTGGTTTATCATAATGTACGGGGTAAAGGACAGTGTTTTTAGCCTTATGCCAGCACTGTTCGCAGAAAACATTATGATTTCACTAATTTTTTAGTGGTTCGTATAGATTTTACTTACCGTGATGAGCATCTATACGCTTTTACCGATTTACTACAGTCTCTCCATTTTATTTCAACATTTTTTGACTTTCATGACATTGATATATATATATATATATATATAAAGTATAGGATTTGCTTCTTGATATGTCTTGTTTACATTGTTTTTGTATGATCATATATAACAAGTTATATTTTGGTTTATATTACTATATATATAGTAACAAATAAATATAACACATGTTTTATTTTTTTTTAATTTCTTAAAATATATATATATATATATATATATATATATATATATATATATATATATATATATAATATAAGTTGCATGAACTTTAATTTATTTTAACAAATTGTAGAAAAAACATTTGACATTAGTATTTCAAATAATGCGTTGCTTAGAACTACTTTTATAATTAAATCGGAGAAAAGATGAAAAGATACTGCAAACTTTGCCTCTTCAGGAATGAATTTTTACAGTTATTACGAACAATTATTTTCTTTTTTATCTAGTTTTTTTCATATCGGCAGGAATTGATTGACCAGAAAAACTTGGAGAAACAATACATATACTCAAAAATGTAATGTCCACAAATATGGCCGTCGAATTTTAACCCCAAATTATGAAAGAAAACATGCCATACATTTCGGACTATCGGTGTTTTCACTTATCGAAAATGTACAGACTTCATTTCATATATTATTTGTCTTGACCTCTTGAAGAGTTTCGAAGCTCCATTTTTTATGATATTGAGCTGCACAATCCAATATGATTGCAGGAAAGAATGGTAACGTAATCACTTTCTAGAACACATCTCTTGCTTTTCGAGTGACGGTGCTGAGTGTTTTCATCAGAGTTGGAATATTCTTCCTATTTGATAGAAGTTCTATCTGAGTCACCTAAATTTTCATATCTGATCATATTTCCAAATCTTCAATGTTTAGGCAGGATTTCGCTATTTTCACTTTCTGGAATAATTTGGGCATTTTTGTATCACTTATTATAATTATTATTATTCCATCATAACCTGCAGCTGACACAATAGAAAAAATATTTTTCGCTTAGAATAAACGCGCGCAAAACCTGCAAACAAGCCCAAGGTTATGATAAAAGTACTGTTTGAAACAATAACTGTAGACATATGTTACGCTTATAATTTCTTATAAAATACTAATATTACAATTTGCATTTTGAAATTTAAAAAAATGAAAAGAAACTTTATTTTTCCCATTTGGTATTTTATTTCACAAATATTGACAATATTCTTCGAATGATAAAAAGAATTTCAACAAATCAAAAATTTATTGTAAAAATTATTTGCGAAAAAAAAATGATGAGGAAGTAGAATACAATATTATCAGCGGTCATACATGATTTTTTGTTTTTATTGTTGAGAGATTTTGGAGTGAAAAGTTCTCCAAGAGATATTATTTTTTCTCTTAGAATAATTTTAATATAAAAAAAATCTAAACGTACACATGCGTGTCAAAGTTTTCGAAAAGGCTAACGATGTAAAATGTTTTTAAACTGTTTTTTGAACATAGATGCTACGAGTTTTTCTAATGAAATTTTGAACGATCTTAAAAGTCTTTCGAGATATTTCTGGTTTATTAAAAAAAATAAAGTCGTTAATGTTGATTTTCAGAACAAAGTTATATTTGTTTTTTGCTAAATAAATTCTAATCGCATAATGAGTGAACACATTTAAATATGAACTTGAAAGGTGTTATTCACATGTAAAAATCTGTTAAAAATTAGTTTCAGTGATTAACATTTTGTAAGTAAATTTATAACAAAGCTTGGCTTGTTAAATGATCAGGAAATTATTAAATCTAGCAACGTTAGCTGTTATTGAGTGGAAATTATTGACTCTGCGGCAAATTGCTGCAGATCAAATGACTTAGTCTCCAAAAATGTCGATATATCACTTTTATAATACAGTCGATAACTTCCTAACGTATACGCTTATGAGTTTTTCATATGCTTTCTTCACAAAGAATTCTGTTTACCGCCTATGGTTTTATAATAGGCAAAATGAAAACTACAGTGGCATAATTTCCAATTTTCATTGCAATGATACAACCATATATCGTCGCTTAGCCCTTTCGCGTTCATTGGTTTCGCAGTGAAACCACACATTGCGCAATTTTTACTGCGCATGGGCGAAACGTAACGTCACTTTTCTTCCGTAACTTAAGAACCAGATATATAGGCCAACTTATATAAAAATTCCAGTTCAATACCGTTAGTATTCACAAAGATATCGACATTGCAAGAGCTAAATTGATTTTGATCTCTAAGACAAACAAAATGATGAGGGTTCTTGCACAAATTGATATTTTTTTAAAATTGTATATTTGCAAGTAATATTGAATTTTATGAAGGTTAGATATCTTGAATTCTCACGTATATTTATAAATTAAATATATAATTTGAATTGCATTTTCATGACAACTTATTCGGAGGAAAAATAGCCCATTACCGTTCATTGGTTTCCCTGTGAAACCACAAATTTCTTGAAAATAAAAAATGCTAATTTTTTTCCTTTACATATTTATGATCAGCTACTTATCTAATATTCATTTTTGAAATAAGTTTCAAAACAAAACATGTAGTGACCTCGAAAGGGTTGACAAGCAGCACCACCTATCTTAATTTTTCGAAATTTCAAAGAGGAAGAAAATACCAACTTCTTCGCAACCAGTAACGAATATTTCCGAATTTCTTTAGCATCTGATAAGAGCATGAGATCGCATGTTCCAACCAGATGTGAAAAAAATTCGGAAATATTCGTTACTGGTTGCGAAGAAGTTGGTATTTTCTTCCTCTTTGAAATTTCAAAAAATTTAAGATAGGTGGTTCTGCTTGTTAAGCGACGATATGCTTATCTGATCATTTCACACTGAGACACGATGGCCTGACGGAAAATCTTCAGTCTTCGGTGATCGCATGTTTGACATGTGATTGCACTGAAGATCATCCGCGTGTGTTAACCTCATTCACATTTAATCTTTCGTAGAGGGTTAAACTACCTCGTTGTATGGCGTGAAAAACTGGAGAGTGCGGGACACTAGTGTTGTCATCTTTATCTGACCAAGGATTACATTGCATGGTCCGTCCTAAAATTACCCTAGAGTGCAAACTCAAGACAGATCGTTAATCAAACTAAACTACGGGGTTCCCCTTCCCGGATAGCACGTAAGTTTGCAGCAAATTTGATTTTGACTTGACATTACCTTGTCATAGCAAATTTGACGCGTCGAACTTGAAGCGAACTTGTAGCAAATTCGCCGCGACAACTAGCTCCACCTTCCTTGCATTGCAAGCTTGCTGCAAGTTCACCGTGACAAATAGCGCCACCTCCTTTGCAATGCAAATTTGCAAAACAAGCTTGATGCAAAGATAGCACAAAGAGATAATTATCTTTGTCTCTGTTTTAAAAAAAACATCCGATTTTTAATAGCATCTCCTAGACCGTCCTTCTTTTTATTAATTCAATAAACCAATGATAATTCGTGAAAAAACTAACTTTTTTATAAAAAAAATTTTGAAACATTTTCCATCTTTTTACTAAAAGTTTTTACTTTAAAGAAAACTATATCACCTTTTTCTTAATGTTGAAATTTTAACGTTTATAAACAAAATTAAACCGAAAAAACAGTCAATGTTTATTGAAAAATAAACTTATACATTTTGTCCCATTTTAAAGTAATTACTTTTGAACTCTAATTTCATAATTTATTCTACTAGCAAAACGTAGTTATTAGCGAAACTCGCTCTCTCTTTGACTTCAAATCATATTCTCAACTCAAAAAATTAATGAAATCAAGAAAATAGTTTAAAATAAATCGTATGCGAATCGAATCGAACGATGTATTAGCGAAATCTATCATCTCCTTTCGTAGCCGAGCTGGTCGAGTGGTTTAGACGTCAGGTTACCAAGCGGTAGGTCGCCAGTTCTATCCCGTGCTGTGTTCGTCCTCTGTTTTTGCTATAATTTGCAATGAGTTTGCAATGCAAGCTTGCTGCAAGTTCGTCCCATGGTGACTTCGAAGCTTGCGTTAACTTGCTGCAAACTTGTTTCACACTTGCACTCTTGTCGTGCCAAATTTGCTGTAAGCTTGCAGATTTGCAGTGCAAGTCTGCTGCAAATTTGCTGCAAACTGAAATTGCTATCTGGTTTAGGACCTGGTGTCCGGTATACCGGACATCAACTTGGAATTGCTCCTATTAATTCAATAATTGATGAAATTACATGCTGTCTTTTTTATTTGATTCTCGACTTTCTTATTAAAATAATCTTAGCAAGAATTTTTCGTTTCAGGCATAGTATCATTTCATTTTTTTAGTTTTTCCAAAAGAACGCGATAAAATTATCGTTCTTCACAAAATGGAGCTCGGTGGTGAATTTTGTTTTCTAAGTAATTTCTTGTTTTTAATACTTTTTTACTATTTAAAAAGCTTCTGCAATATTTTAGTATCCTTTGACAACCATTTTAAAATGAAATGCGTGTGATTGTTCGTTTTTTTGTAGTTAAAATATCCGGTATTATCCTGATCCCGGACATAGGATGACTGTTTTAATTTTTCACCTACAGGCTTGAAATTCCATTTATGAGATACCCTTTGCAGTTGTACACAGTACACCAACGGAAAAAGTCTTGTTCCATTATTTCTTAATTCCGACTGAAAGGGTTGAGAGTTAGCAGAAATTCCGAATGCTGCAATAGGCATTTCTTAAAATCCATCGCTTCTAAAGAACGTTACTAATGTAATTGATCGTCCTAAAGAATGTTTACAATCACCAGACCTTTACAGATGTTCAAATGGATATAAAATTCAGGAATTCTTACCTTCTTTTATTAATCAAATATATCCATGATAAACAAAGTGAATGAAATAGTTTATTTTACGAATAAAAGCAGACTAAAATAAAACTTATTCTCTGAGAAAATGTAGAATTTTTTAAAGTAATTTCAGCTAAATTAATAAAATACAGCATGCATCTTTTCTATATTTCATGTGGAGTCTGGTTCATTTCGGAATGAACGGTCAAGTATTATAGCATATCTCAAAATTCAATAATTTATAATTTTAGGATATATTTTAAAATTCATATTAATTCTGAAGTAACTAACTTGTTTGTAATTCTAATGTTGTTTATCACACAAATACACCGCTAGGCATCTTAGTCGACTTGACTATTGAAAATCTGGTTTGAAGAATAAAACATAACTAGAGGTCGCCCAGCGGTCGAAATTCGACCGTAATTCATTAAATTTTTAAGTTTGGACGTTATTGAGGTTATTTTTTATTGAAACAAAAAAACGGGCGGTTAAAAACATAAATGTTGACCATAGACTTTTATGTGTTTGACATTCAATATGAATGTAAACAATGAATTTTTTATTTTATTTAATTTAATGTATTAGTGATACATACTATATATAAATTCCTTAGAGACAATCTCTACTCTGTGCGACTGTTTGACCACACGCTAATATGTGTTTGTCATTGACAGATTTAAATCATCCGCATTTTGTATTTCACTCCGAAGAGTTATTTTTATAAATTATCTGAATAAACTCCCTCTTGGAGTGGATTTCACTGCGGGGGGATTAAATCAAATACAGATCATCCACTCCGCATAAGCTCATCAAGAGAGGCCAGGCCCAGGAACAATCAGGAACCAGCGAGTGCCGCCTGCGACAACATCGACGTAGTGCAATATGATAGCCATGCGTGTCCAAAGATCAGCAAACTCCGAAAAACCGCACACAGCCACAAAATGGTGAAAATTACCTGTAAGTTCTATCAGCATTACATAAATTTTATCTTTCTGCATTCCTTCTCTATATGAACTTTAACTATGCCGAATCTGGCACTCCTCTGTGAGCGCAATTTGCTTAAAAAGGGGTACAAAGTTTTCTCTTCACGCATTAATATATAGATACTAGAAAAAATTCTTAATTCGACTAGCTACATCCTAATTTTCTGTCTAAAGAAGTATCCCACTTAAATAATTGGGAAAAGCGCTTATTGGAAAAAGAGAGCCACCTGTATTACAGTCACATAATCCATACAGTGGCGAATCCAGGGGAGGGGCTATCGGGCTGCAGCCCCCCCCCACACACACAGCTGAACCGAAATTCTTGATTTAATTTAAAATCACTACAACTGTTTGATCTTAATTTTCATTTAAAAAGAATAGTAATAAAATCGTGACAACATTGCTTTCTGACTTGACAGGCTCGAAAATTTTCCTACTTTTCGAGTCATTCCACTTGCACTTGTAGCGTTGGCGCGATCAAACCTTTACTAGCTAATGCATTCACAACTGTCAAGTATTGTAGTTCAGTTATTCTGTCAGGAGAGTGGAAATGCCTGGGTAAAAGTTCATGGGTTTAGTGAGGATATGAGGTTTGAGCACGTCACCATGATACAAAAAATTTTTATGACCCCAATCCCCAGAACTGAACTTGGATTTTGCCACTGAACTACATCTAAATCTTATAAACAGGTCTGAACACTGCCCTGCTGGGTTGGCTACTCTAATAGCAGTTTAAAATTCTTTTGTACAGGATAAACCACCATTCCTGGAGGCAACCACATACTACTGACTAATACCCAAACACATAACAATTTGGCCAAACAAAAAACTGTTAGTGTCATACAACAATACCTGCTCAACAGATATTTATTAAACGCAATAACAAGTGTAAGAAAAGTTGGTGTCTCGTCAATCGATCAACCTGTAGAACACCAAACATTCTCTTTACTATCAGTGAGATTGAAGAGTACTTGGCTATTTGTAAATACCAAGAATAATTGAATTTGCCCTATCAAACAGCTCTTTATTTATTTGAACTTCAAGACTGAATTCATCTGCGAACCTAAAACGAAATGCTTCTTGTCGCAAGAACTTAGATGTCAACTGAAACACTGAAATATGTTTGGCTGTTGTAAATACCGTATGAATAATTAAATTTGCTCATCGCATTAAAAGTTTTCGACATAATCGACTATCTGACGAACCCAAACGAAATGCTTCGTCGCAAGAACTGGATGCCAGCAATTGAAAACAGCCAAAGATAAGCTTCATCACTTTAAATGCTATGAATAATTGGGAATGTTGTCTATTAAGATTAAACAAATTTTTCGTTATTTATATTTGAACGTCACATCGACTATCTAACTGAAAACCAGCCGTTTCTTTTGTCACACCTCGACGTCGTAGTCTGAAAGAGCTAAATATGTTTCAATAAATTAAATAAATGTATAACAATTGGAATTTGCTCCTATTAGAAAAGTTTCATTTATATCAGAATCGTCGCATCGATCTTATCTGCTGGAACCAAAACGAAGTCAGTTTGTCAAGAACTTGATGCCAATATCTGAAACAGCTGAAATATAGTTTCACATCAAATGCTGTAAGAATAATTGAACAAGGTTTCAATAACAGCTCTTTCTTTATTTGAGTATTTGAAACGTCACATCGACGATCCAGTGAACCTAAAACGAAATTGTTTCGTCGCAAGAACTTCTAGATGTCAGAATGAAACAGCCGAAATATGTTTCTTTCTAGCTAAATACCTGCATGAATAATTGAATTCTGCCTTCATTCAAACGCCTTCTTTCATGAGTATTTCAGAACAGCTCACATCAGATTCATCTTAAGGAACCTAAACGAAATGTGTTTCTTTGTCGCAAGAACTTGGATGTCAGTCAAGGTACGAGCACTAATACTCGCAGCTCTGGAAGTTAGCTAATGATTCTAGCCTAGAAAATGCCTGTCCCAATGTGAACAAGTACATTATATGTTTAGAATTTCAGTAAATCACATTTATTCAGTGCCTAACCTAGAAACTTCATTCAATAATTCCACTTTGATGAATATCAGCCTGAATCAAAAGGTAAATCAAACGCGTCTGAGGCCCAAAGAAACTTAATACCTGCATGGCGTCTAACTGGGCGTGCCACTAAATCAAAGGAAGGGAAAAAAGAAGTTTACAAATATATCAAGTGCATTTTTTAAATGAATTGAATATGTTATTTTAGTTTCAATAAAACCACTACATACTGAAATATGTAATAGAAGTTTTAAAATTCAATTGTTAATATTATACATGTCGGTATGTTAGCAGGTAGTAAATGTTATTTCTAAAAAAGCTTTGTTTGGTATTTAGAATACATGTGGAATTGCATTTTTCCTGTCTAGCTTCAAGCGTAAGTTTAATCTTCTTAATAATATTTTTTCATCGCACAGTTTTATCGAATATTGTTGTGTCAAAGGATATCGGGAGATAAACGATCACGTGTTGCGCTTATCACGTGATGCGTAGGTAAACTCTCCAAGTTAAAACCCAAATAATGTCTGAACTGGAGATGAATTTTGAATCAAAGGTACTGTGATAATGCTGGGATGGAGCAGGTGCACATAAGGGGTCTTTTCCGTTAAGTAATTTGTTGGGTAGATAAGGATACAACCAACCTAACGAGGTGTGTTGATATGCAATCAGGCTATAAACCCAAATCCAATATTGTCTAGAACAACAATGCCTGTAAAGATTCTCTTCTATTTCCATATTGCTTTTGCAGGATTCCTTTATAGGAACCCAAATGCACAATGTATTCTGACTGTAGAAAATTTCTACAGATCTTCATCGATCATGACCTCAGAACCCAAACACCGTTAAAAAGTTTATATATATATACAATGTTTTTCCACAAGTTATTAATGGAAATGATAACTGGAGTAGTTTTGATGTAAATTTAACCGGCTTGGGATATGCTAGGTATAGTGAAAATCTTGTTTATCTGTAGATGGACTATCCATCTCAAAGGGGTAGAATGGTGGGGGTGGAAATATTTTTCCCATAATTCTCTTTTAAGAAAATGAAATAAGAAAATTCAAATTAGGCGAATTATCGGTAACGAACAGTTTTTTGAATTTAAACTTTTCGATAGCCGTAATCCTCAAAAGTAGAGCTGAAATACGTAAACTGAATCAGCAACA
>BGPR01006308.1:64378-76501 GCA_013235015.1 Araneus ventricosus | reverse complement strand
TAAGGTGAGGTAACAATAAGGCAAAATAAGGTGAGGTAACAATAAGGTTTTTTGGTCTATTATGTTTTGTGTTTTTACAGTTGGCCAACGGAACCAACTTTCTAGATATCGAAAATATAAAGAGATAAAATGTGTAATCTAAGATAACGTTATAAAAAGATATACTACTATAAGTGACATCATATTTTCATATCAATTTCAAGAATATTTCCTGTGATTCAAAATTAATTCTGTTATCAGCTTGGAAAGAAAATTAATTTCCAGAGTGATTAATTAATCATTTTGATTTTAAGATGACTAGCAACTTCAAAAGATCAACAATTACACGTTTTAAAACTTCATAGTGTTAATTCCAACTGTGTTTTCGGGATAAAGAATTCCATTTAGAACTGAAAATACGGAGTAGAATGGCTTTATGAGTAAACATTGCATCCCATAAAATAATGCTACAAACTATGATTTGATTGAACAGTCTTTATCTCACAGCAATTACATAGCAAATTTTAAGAGCTTGTGAACCCATTTTATTCATTTTTTAGCTTCAATACACATCATTAATGTATTTTTATAGCGCATGCCTTAAGTCAAAATCACGTTTCAAAGGAAAAACAAGACACTGAAAAAAAATTCTTGTTGTTTTCAGAACTTAGTTTTGAAATTCCTTTATCTGTAAGAGATCTGGTACAGAGTCCTGAAGGTTTTGAAAGCTATAGATTCACCATCATTCAACTTTGATAAAAAAAAAAAACAAATTCATAGAAAAATTGCACGTTAATATTGTTTATATAATTTGCCGTTATTCAACTTCAATTGTGTGTGTGTGTGTGTGTGAAACGACATTTCTTAAACTTTTTTTACAGTTCTGCATTCGTTCTTGAGTTAAAGGTAAAAATGTTTCGATTGTTTGCGATATCGTAAAACCCAGAAATGAAATGTTAAATTATGAGCAATTAATCTCTTGTTCGAAAATTCATATTCAAAATATGCCTTTTATCATTAACAAACATAAAGAGACCCAAGTCATACACACAGGGTACTTCTTTTTTGTAATTGTCAAATTTTCGCAAATATCTGTGAATACAAAATATCTAGTGTATTTTATTTCATCATTTCACATTTTTTAAGGAAATAAATCCAAATTTAACTTTTCAGAAAAATCAAATTTCTTCCGTTTCAAGGTAATTTTAAATGTTTAAGTCAATTGAAAAAGAAATATGATATTTAGAAATAGACTAAATACAATATCCATATCAAGAGATAACGGAAGTATTTAGCTAGGAAAATAAATATTAAATTCTGAAAAAAATTTTGAATTATATCTTTTGATTAATTGTCTGTATAGAATAGTATGTAAAATGAACTTCTAGGCAGAGAAAGCAATTCATCTATATATTTAAAATAATTGGTTAAACCAAAGAAGAACTCCGCCAGTCCCAACCTCTTTCCCGATTTCGACAACTTTTATCACCTTCTCCCCCCAATTTTAAGACATATCGCAAAATACAACTTTGGCGGAGGCTCTCAGTCTCTACAACCGCCAATTTTCCAATTTATTCCGCCAAGTTAGGCGGCATATTAAGGGCGAACAGCTGGTCCCCGAAGGCGGCTAATTCTTCTTAATGTAAATGCATTTGATAAGCTCTGTTTAAACAGAGTAATTTTTCTTGTGCTGACTTTCAACCAATTTGCGTGTATTTAAAACAATGTTTAGAGCTTCCGAAACTCCTGAATTTCTGATAAAGAAGAAACATTTTTAATCAAGACAAACAGGGAACGATATTTCAAGGATTTTGCCGAAATGGGAGTCAAATTAAAATTTTGTAGATAAAGATAAATGGATTTTGTCCTTAATAAATCCTTCATATCCTGAAAAGAAACTGAGTTTCAGCAATATAAAATATTCCTGCGCATTTATGAAAACGCTTTTTTACAAATATGTTATTTTAAAAAGTTCATTAACCTTCTTTTTCATCTCATTAAATTACATTAATTTCAGCACATAAAAATCTGTTTTAAGTTTATTAGTATGTTTGCAAAAGTAATTTTAAATCAAAATAACTAATTATGATTCATTATTTATTATTATATTATCCATTCTTGCTTTTTTCAAACTAAACATTGCTTTTGATATTTCGCAGTTACAAAAAAGAGAAACTTATTGCTGTTCCGTTTATAGAAAAACCTACACACAGATACATTTATACGTATAGTTTTTTTTACACAAATTTGATTTTATGAAAAGTTCATTATTTGACTAAGATTGAAAATAGGACTGTTGAATAGATGTCTTCTGATATCGCAAGGCTTCATTTAACGCTTTTAGCACAGTTAGCTCTGAAGTACCAGCTAATTATAATAATATAAATGATATATAAAAGATTTCTTAATTTTATTTTCGTGCCGTCTGGCAATGGCTCAGTTTCACTGAAGACCTTTCTTCTACGTTTCTTTTATACGGGCTTGCCTTTGGAATTTTAGGTCTTCTACGTTTCTTTTATAAGGGTACTTTCCATTTAGGAATTTTGGAGGTGCCTACGTTTCTTTTATAGAGACTTACCTTTGGAATTTTAGGTCTTCTACGTCTCATATTTTATAAGGCTTCCCACTTTGGAATTTTAGGTCTTCTCGTTTCTTTTATAAGGTGCTTAGAATTTTAGGTCTTCTACGTTTTTTCCTTTTACTCAGAAGACTTTGCCTTTGCGGAATCTTGGTGTTTCTTTTTTTATAAGGGCTTGCCTTTGGAATCTTGGAGTCTTCTGTTTCTTTTAAGAGACTTGCCTTTGGAGATCTTAGGTCTTCTACGTTTCTTTTAGGGCTTACCTTTGGATCTTAGGTCTTCTATCTTCTTTTTATAGGGCTTCCCTTTGAATTTTAGGTCTTCTACGTCTTTTTAAGGGCCCTTTGAATTTTAGGTCTTCTACGTCTCTTTTATAAGGGCTTCCCTTTGGAGGTACAGGGTTCTTCTACGTCTCTTTTTTTATAAGGGCTTGCCTTTGGAATCTTAGGTCTTCTACGTTTCTTTTATAAGGGCTTGCCTTTGGAATTTTAGGTCTTCTACGTCTCTTTTATAGGCTTGCCTTTATTTTAGGTCTTCGTCTCTTTTATAGGGGCTTCCCTTTTGGAATTTTAGGTCTTCTACGTTTCTTTTAGGAGCTTGCCTTTGGAATTTTAGGTCTTCGTCTTTTTACTAGGCTTGCCTTTAAAGTCTTAGGTCTTCCGTTCTTATAAGGAGCTTCCTTTGGAATCTTAGGTCTTCGTACTCTCTTTTATAAGGGGCTTCCTTTAGACAGCTTCTCGTCTCTTTTATAGGGCTTCCTTTGGAATTTAGGTCTTCGTCTCATTTTATAAGGGCTTCCTTTGGTGCAGGTCTTCGACTTCTTTTATAGAGGCTTGCCTTTAGAATTAGGTCTTCTAGTTTCTTTTATAAGGGCTTCCCTTTGGAATCTTATGGTCTTCTCTTTTAGGCTCTGGTCAGTCTATAGGGCTTCTCTTTGCGTTTAGGTCTTCTACGTCTCTTTTATAAGGGGCTTCCCTTTGGGTTTGGGTCTTCTACGTCTCTTTATAAGAGCTCCTTTAGAATTTTAGGTCTTCAGTCTCTTTTTGCAGGCTTCCTTTGAATTTTAGGTCTTCTACGTTTTCTTTTATAGGAGCTTCCCTTTTGGAATTTTAGGTCTTCTGCATCGTCTTTTTATAAGACTTCCCTTTGGAATTTGGTAGGTCTTCACTCTCTTTTATAAGGACTTCCCTTTGAATTTTAGGTCTTCATACTATAAGTGCCTTGGATCTTATCTCGTCTCTTTATAAGGGCTTCCCTTTGGAATTTTTAGGTCTTCTACGTTCTCTTTTATGGGCTTCCTATTTGGGTCTTCTACGTCTCTTTTTTATAAGAGACTTGCCTTTGGAATCAATACACGTTCTTTTATAAGGGGCTTGCCTTAGGAATTTAGGTCTTCTACGTTTCTTTTATAAGGAGCTTGCCTTTGAATTTAGGTCTTCTCTTCTTTTTATAAGGAAAACACTTTGAATTTTAGGTCTTCTAGGTCTTCTTTATAGAGGGCTTCCCTTTGAATTTAGTCTTCTACGTCTCTTTTATAAGGGCTTGCCTTTGGAATTGGAGTCTTCTACGTTCTCTTAACTGGGGCTTGCCTTCCTGGAATTTGGAATTCTTCTACGTCTCTTTTATAAGGGCTTCCTTGTGGAATCTTAGGCTCGTCTCTTTATAGGGCTTCCCTTTGGAATTTTAGGTCTTCTACGTCTCTTTATAAGGGCTTCCACTTTGGAATTTTTAGGTCTTCTACGTCTCTTTTACTAGAAGTTTGCCTTTGGAGTCTTACGGTCTTCTACGTCTCTTTTATAAGGCTTCCACTTGGAATTTTGGTCTGTCTACGTCTTTTGAGGGCTTCCCTTTGGAGATTTTAGGTCTTCTACGTCTCTTTTTATAAGGGCTTCTGCCTTTGGAATCTTAGGTCTTCTACGTCTCTTTTATATGGCTTCCCTTTGGAATTTTAGGTCTTCTACGTCTCTTTTATAAGGGCCCTTTGAATTTTGGGTCTTCTACGTCTCTTTTATAGGGCTTGCCTTTGAATTTAAGGTCTTCTACGTTCTTTTATAAGGGCTTCCCTTTGGAATTTTAAGGAATTCTTACCGTCTCTTTTATAAGGAGCTCCTTTGGAATTTTAGGTCTCTTTTCTTATAAAAGACCCTTTGAATTTAGGGTCTTCTAGTCTCTTTTTATTGTAAGGCTTGCCTTTGGAATCTTAGGTCTTCTACGTCTCTTTTATAAGGGCTTCCCGCTGTAATTTTAAATTCTTCTAAATCTCTTTTATAAGAACTTCCCTTTGAATTCTTCATTCTCTCTTTATAGAGACTTGCCTTTGATCTGGAGTCTTCTACGTCTCTTTATAAGGGCTTCCCTTTGGAATTTTTAAGTCTTCTACCACGTCTCTTTTGCAGAAGGGCTTCCCTTTGAATTTTTAGGTCTTCTACGTCTCTTTTTTATAAGGGCTTGCCCTGGAATCTTAGGTCTTCTGTTTCTTTTTTATAGGCTTGCCTTTGGAATCTTAGGTCTTCAAAATCTCTTTTATAAGGGCTTCCCTTTGGAATCTTAATTCTACGTCTCTTTTATAGACTTCCCTTTGAATTTTAGATTCTTCTACGTCTCTTTTTTATAAAGGCTTGCCTTTGGAATCTTAGGTCTTCTACGTCTCTTTTATAAGAGCTTCCTTTAGATTTAGGTCTTCTACGTCTCTTTTATAGAGCTACTTTAAATTTAGGTCTTCGTCTCTTTTATAGGGCTTGCCTTTGGAATCTTAGTCTTCACGTCTCTTTTATAAAGGGCTTCCCCTTGCACAGAATTTGAGTCTTCTGTCTGCTCTTTTATAAGGGCTTCCTGCAGAATTTTAGGTCTTCACCGTCTCTTTTATAGAGCTTGCCTTTGGGAATCTGGTCTTCTACGTTTCTTTTAAGGGCTTGCCTTTGGAATCTTAGGTCTTCTACATCTCTTTTATAAGAGCTTCCCTTACAGGATCTTGGGTCTTCTACGTCTGCACTGGGGCTACTTTGGAGATTTTAGGTCTTCCCGTCCTAACTTTATAAGGGCTTCCCTTTGGGGTAGGTCTTCTGCATTCTCTTTTTATAGGGCTTGCCTTTGGAATCTTAGGGTCTTCTACGTCTGCACATAAGGGCTTCCCTTTGGAATTTTTACCCAAATTCTTCTACGTCTCTTATAAGGGCTTCACTTTGGAATTTAGGTCTTCTACGTCTCTTTTATAGGAGCTTCCTTTAGATTTTAGATATTCGTCTCTTTTTTAGAGACTGCCTTTGGAATTTCAGGCCCGTGAGCGATTACGAAGCGTGGCCGTCATTAAATAGGCAAGTTAGAAAATGAATACAATCTTTAATTTTTATGACAAGAAAGGAACATATCCAATATTTATCCATATTCTAATAATAATACTTAATTTATGATATATTAAAGTTGATATAAAAGAATATACACTAAATTAATATCTATTTTTCTTTGCTTTAATTTCAGAAAATTAGAAAATTATCTTACATAAATTTAAGTCTTCGCATGATTTATTTTTAATGGAATTTCTAATGATTACATGATTGGATAATCTTTCTTGTGTCATTGTGGATCTTAAATGGATATTTTTTTATTATTTTAAGCTCTGAAAAACTACATTCGGCTCAGATATAATTATTGGAATCTTTAATAAAATTCTTAAGATTAAACTTAGCATTAAGATTATTTAATTTATGAGTTTTTTCTTAATGAAGACAAATATTCAACACATCTGTGAAGGAGTCAATGGATGACCTTCCCGCCAGAAAAGGTTTTTTTTAAACTAACCAAACACAAAAAATGAATAAATAAATGCGTGAGTTCAACGTTATTCTCAGTCAAAATATTCCAAGCAATTAAATATACAACTCATTACTGGAATCGTAAAAATTTAGAATTTATTTTTAATACAGGAGACTAAAATTTATTATTATATATCTTTGGTTTTCTCTCTTTCTTTTGATGCCTCAGATTAAAGAAAATAATTCTGGGCTATTTCAAAATCTTATAACAGTTTCTATTCTACACATAAGGTAGCTCATTGGAGATTCCACAAGTTCCCGGGGAAAAGTCCGCCTGACTGACCATAGGGATGCTATCTTCCTTTACTAAAGAAATACGTTTTTAACATGTTTCTTTTTCAACGATTTATCTCTAGTAAAGCGCATTTATTCATATAAACGATCGCTTAATCTTTTATATATATGTCCATGGAACTTGAATTAGTGCATTAAGCGTGACAAGTTATAAATAAATCTGAATTCCAAAAATCGAATATATGCTTATATTAAAATGTATACTTCACATATATTCCTTAGGTTTTAATGTTAAATTTTTTTTTGTTCTCAGAGTTATGTACCAAGTTTCATCAAATTGCCCCTGCGGTATCAAATTTCATGTCAATCGTCCATTTGTCGCATGTATTTAAACGACTTTGGCCCACCCTAACCTCAGAGATTAGGTTGGAGTTTATTTACCCAAACAGTATATTAAATTGGCTAATTAGAGGTATGGGTACCAAAATTCATCAAAATCGTCCTAGCCATTACCAACAGCATGTCAATCGGTCCAAGGGTTTACTTGTATTTCGGCGATTTTGCCCCACCCTACTCTTAGGAATTGGATTAGCGTTTATTCCCCCTCCATTACTTTTAGTCAGCCTATGACGAACACATTATGTACATTGCGTCATCAAAATTTCCCAGCTCTATCATATTTCATATCAATCGACCCATTTGTTAAATATATTTAAAAACTTTGCCTCACACTACCCTGAAGGATTGGATTAGCGCATTGGATGTATTTAGATCATCTTACCCCATCCTACCCTCAGGGATGGGGTTAGCATTCATTTACCCATATAATACTTTTAATCAACCACTGAGGAACAAATCTAACGGATTTCATCAAAATCGCCTTAGTAGTATCCAACAGCATGTCAATCGAGCCTAGAGTTTACATGTATTTTGACGATTTTGCCCCCTTCTTCTTTGAGGAATTGGATTAGCGTTTATTTACCCATATATTACTTTTAGTCAGTCTATGACGAATATATGTACCCAGTGTCATCAAAATTGTCCTAGGTATATCAGTTTTCATGGAAATCGGCCCATATATTTAATATATTTTCAAAACTTTCACCACGCTACCTTGAAGGTTTGGATTAGCGTTAATTTATCGTTATAGTATTTTTAGTTGGCTAATTTGAAGAATGTGTACAAAATTTCATCAAAATCGCCCTAGCCAGCAAAATGGTCAAACATGACATGTCAAGCGAATTATTTTTTAATGTAATTAGGAGACTTTGCCTCACTTTACTGTGAGGGGGGGGGGAGGTTAGGGCAAATTTTCCCCTACAGCACTTCAAGTCGGTTAATGAAGAATATGTGTTCCAAGTGTCATCAAAATCCCCAAACAGTACAATCGGCCTATTTGTTACATGTATTTTGGATACTTTATTCCGCCCTAACCTAAGAGACTAGGTTAGGGCGTATTTACCCTTACAGTACTTCAAGTCGGCAAATGAAATATCTGTGTATTGGCGTTTATTTTCTTAAATATTACATTTAGACATGTACTTCCAGTTATAAAATTTCAAGAAATAAGGTGGGAAATTGTATAGAAACACCTTGGTTTCTCTGAAGGTTACTAATAAAAAGTTTAAAAAATTAAATTTTACTTGGTTTCTATAACGTACAAGCGCCAGCTATTAAAATATTTCGCTTTTACTTAAGCTATATATATACATATATATATCTTTGACAAAAGAATGGATTTTAATTTTTGTGTCAACCGACTTTCATATTGGTCTTCTAATATTTCTATTAAGATTTATAGAAACACTATTATCTCTCAACTTTCTCGCATTAGATCTATTTGTTCGAACGAAATTTCAAAATCTAGACAATTAAAGCTTTTGTATGATCAACTTTTAAATAATGGTATTCCCGAGAACTTTGTGCGACGATATCTCAAGCAGTGATTACGGAGTTACTGACAAAGCCTCTTTCTCATTTTCTTTCTCTTTCCTCTGTTTGGCAACGGCAATAACTGGTTTGGCGTTCATTTTCCTCGTGGTCGCGGTACCGTTTCCCTGGCCACGGTAAGCATATTTCGCTTTATTTTATTATTTTTTATGTTACGGCTGTCTTTTATTCTAGGTATTTTTGTATTCGGATTTTTGTATTTGTATTCGGATTTTTGTATTTGATTCTTTTTAAATCTTCTTAAATGTATTTATATTTTTTATTCAAGAAATTCTTCCATTTTCGTTTGTTTTGCGCTTTTAGAGGGGATGACGGCAATTTTTAACGGATTTCGTTTGTCGTCAGCAGAAAAAAGCACAAATTAATATCATGAGCGAGCTTCCCTTCCTGACGAGCGGCTCGCTATGATATTTTTCATTTTTTTGTTTTTTTCTGGTTTTTGTCTATTTAGCCATTTTGTCCTTTTTACTGTTTTTGAGTTTTTATTTTGTGTTTATATGTTGGTTTTGATATATATATATATATATGTAATGTATTCGTTATTATGTGAGAGTGACGGAATGTACGTCCATTTCAGATTTCAGTTGAAGTTTTTAAGCCAAAGGAGAACAGAAGATCCCTGCATTTTCTCAGGTAGAGATTTAACAGATAGACACGTGATCAAAGTGAAGGGAATAATAGCTATTTTTAGTATATCACGTAAGTATTTTAGGGAAAATGCATGGCGACAAGAAGTCGCTGATTTCGCGAGTTGAGTGCGCGTGGAAACGATTAAAATATTCTTTTAGTAATAAATATGCCAAAATGAGAGATTTAATATACCTGCAGAGCGGGAAATAAAATGAAACTGGAGTTTAAGAAAAGTGATTTTGGAATACATTAAAAAACTTTAAAATATATAATATTAGAATTTGAAATAAAATTAAGTGAGATTATTACACACACACACACACACACACACACACACATATATATATATATATATATATATATATATATTATATATATATATCTGCTTCTATATATATATATATATATATATATATATATATATATATATATATGTTTATTTCTCAATTTAATAAGGCTAATCACAAATTTAAATGGAGATGTTTTTTGTGTAGAAATGCAAATTTATTCCGAGCAAAAAGACTGTGAAATTCATATATTTGTCTAGTAGTATGTCATCCAACCGCCATGACATAAAAAATATTTGCTAATCACACATATTATTGTTGTTCAATTTCATTGGTCGATATTTGCATGTACCGTCCTTTATAAGGAAGAAAATGGACACTTGTGAAAGAAAAATTTAAAGTATTTCAGGTAAGCTAACTAATAACGAACAAGATTATTATATTATTTGCTCTCAATCGTGTGCATAATTTATCGCTTTACATAAAAACAATGGCGCCTCCTTCATTAGAGTTGCAGAAACTACTGAAAATATTTTAAAAACTCGTATTTCTGTTTTCATTCCTATTTGCTTACTTTTTCACTCTGAGAGTTTTAAGATCAACGGAAATGGAAAAGAATGAAAACGAGAAAAGAAGACAGAAAATGAAACAACAAATAAAAGACACACAGGATGGGGCTCCACACTACTCATAACTGAGTGATAGGAATTGCGAGGGAGAAAAGAAGGCTTTTCTCTCTTTAAACTTAGCCAGAGCTGGATTTTCGGAAAATCCAATTTGGCGCTCTGCCAACTAATGTTGTTTCTTTTAAATTCCCAACCAATGTTCATTTTTGCTCCCGCGATTTGTTTTTCTTCGCCGTCTTTCATTGGTTGTTTTCGGGTTTCGGTTTCACTTTCATGTTGTCTCGACGGAAACATAGCTAATTAATACTTTTGTTAGAAGTCACTCATTTGTAATCTTATAAAATACATTTCAGATAATTACAAATTTGGTCCATTTGCAGGTAAAGCTCTTTTTAAAAAATATTTAAAAAATTTTGCAGCAGTGGTCGTTTCTGAGCAGACGAGATCCACTGGGTCAGTGGATCTCGTTAGTTGCCTAAGGTACACATTTTGAAAAACTTTTGTACATACGTCAATTAATGTATCTTTTGATCATTTTTTAAATTTAATAAGATCTGATAAATGCATTATTACGTTCTGTTTCTGCACTTTAAAAAATATTTTAATATATGTGTATTATCCTGATATGAACCTTGAAAGACTGGATCAGATGGCAATCATAGTTATAAAAAAGTTGTCCAAGCCAATAATTTTTCCTTCTAATATCCCTGTAACTTTTGCAGATAGATGCTTGAAACTTTGTGTGCTTATAGATGAGTTTAAGAGAAACTTTTTACTAATTGACACTTTTACGCTATGTAGAAAGTATAAAAATTTAATTTTTTTAAACTTCTTATTAAAAACTTCCAGAGACGCCAAATTGTTTTCATACAATTTCCCCACTTATTTAAGGAAACTTTGTGATTGGAAGTATATGTGAAGGTGCAATATTTAAGGAAATAAAAATTGGTCCCCTTTTTTGGGACACTCTGTATACATGCATACATACCTTGACTTTTATATATAGAGATGTTAGACTCAGCAGAAGTGTCTAGCACTGGTACTCATGTACACAAACCAATCTTCATTACATATAGAGATAAGATAGAGGTATAGATAGAGGCAATCATGAACGTTCATTTATATCATTTCCAAACATTTAGAGGGCACGAATCAAAGTAATACTTGTCGATTATGTAGCTCAGAGTAAAAAAAAGATTCTTGTCTTTGTTGAATAGGTTAGGTGAAATCTGGCTTTCTAATATAGCATTATTATTTCTATAAAATATGGTCGGTTAGCCCGAAAACCCCAAAGAATATTTCAGTTTTGGCAGAACTTGTTCACTTTGGGCTATTGACTCTGTATAATTTTCTGACTAAGAAACATCCGAGCCCCGAGAAGCCTTGTTTACCTAATATGACGTCATCAAAATGGCGGCTTATAGGGAGCTTAATACTCTAAATTGACGAACTTTTTTACGTTTACTTGACATTTAACATATTTTTAAACGTATGGGATTGTCAATATCTGCTTATACTGTTAACAAACTTAAAAGGCTTAATTTATCAGTTATTATTCAATGTGGTGACAGATACTGGCACTAAATATAGTTAAATTACCTTCCTGTTATGCTGTTATATTCGATATGAATACTTTTATATTTAAGGGGGTACAAATAAATTTTCAAATCATAAATATAATCAAACACACCTAGAATTAAAAGAAACTTCCTTATAAAATATTCAAACTGTATTTTCTGTAAATTTAGAGTATAAAATTCATAAAATATTCCGTAGGAAGTAACATCTGAAAAGATAGCTTAGTTATATTAACGTCACGTTTTGAATCTGAAGGCTATTTTTTGGACGGACTTCGTAATTTTGGACCGCGGTCAGATGAAGAGGATGACACTTGACCAGAGACATATTCTCCAAACTTTCGCATCACACCAGCGGGAAGACGTTTGACCCACGTTGTCATATTTATCATGCACTATATATATGGGAATTCTCTCTTCATACTATATACATGGGAATTCTCTCTTCAT
>BGPR01006308.1:41002-64368 GCA_013235015.1 Araneus ventricosus | reverse complement strand
TATATACATGGGAATTCTCTCTTCATACTATATACATGGGAATTCTCGAGTGTAATCGGGTTTCGTACTTCGAACAATCTGGGAGGCCAACACGGCCCACAACTGAAAAGAGACAGCCAAAAATATTTTCAGTCTAGTAGAGAAAACTGTACGAAACAAATACAATCAACGAAAACAGCTACAAATTACACAAAAAATAATTCTTCATTAACGCTCATCAGAACAATTCTATATTCTTTGTTAAGCATCAGTTTGGGAACACTGGCGCTCACAAGAAGAAAGATAAGTACACTGCGTTCCATTTGTATTGCATCTTGAACACTGTGTTTAGCATCCACATGAGACCAGTTTTTCATAACTTTCGTATACATCTGCAATTGTCGCCTATGCAGGGATGTAAAAGTAATCAGGTATTTTCCATTTCCATGTTTTTATAATAGAAATTCAAAAGATTTTTTAGACAATGCATCCAGATTAATGCTTGCTGTGTAGTTAACTTCACTGAAAAAGTTTATGGATGATATGTGTTCAATGACTGCATTTTTCTTGCAAAAAAAAGCGTTGACAGTATTTAGTTATGATATTACGTTTTAGAGCAACAAATGTATGGACAGTAAGCATTAACGAAGGAACTGTAGATTTGTCAGTCGCAACTGAGCAAAACTTTTGTTCATGTCAAAGAAATTAATAAAAATTTTCCAGGGTCTTTTTTTCCTATACTACAAAAAAAAGGCGATCGAATGCAATATTGGTAGATTATTACTTTTTTCAGGGAACAAGTAAGAACACATATCATAAACAGCAATCATTCTTTGATTTGTTCCTTGGAGAGAGTCAATCTGAATTCTTTAATATTTCGCATTGTAGAAAAAACAGATATCAACAAAACAGTCACTTCTGAATCCACTGTCCGTTTTCTGATCCTGTAATGACGCAGAAGATTACCGGCATTTGCTTCATCATGCCACATAGGTAAAATGCCGGTTGCATCTAAGTTTTCTATGCTTGAAGTAACTTTTTTCTCACGTGTGCAATCATTTTTTCTCCTTCGTATTGTTTCCGTGGAAGCTCTGTCGCTAAGAAAAGAAATAGCTGTTTTTCATTCTCATCTATTCGTAAGAAATTCATTATAGTTTTAAGGGATTTTTGTAGTTGGTGTCGCATGAATGTCGAGTCCCGTTCCTTTTAATCGGCGAATGTCAGATTTCAAGAATAAGGAATTATATCTATCAAATAACACATCAGTTTTCGTTACAAACAAGAATAAACCATGAAAGTGTATGGCTTAAAGACATCATTACAGTAGTCCATATTCTTTTTGTTTTATTACAAATAAGTAACTGAACTATTACTTCAAAAAATCGTTTTGGTTCTTGCATATGTTTTTCTTCCTTCTTTCTTCTAAATAGTTTTCTAAAACAGTTGACCATTCGGCTTCATTGCTAGGCTTTCTCAGCCTTTCATGACTTTCCATAATTTTACCGAATCATCAAAGGAATGAACATTATTTCTTCTAAAGATATCATGCTCACTTCTGGTAAGCCAAGCGCAACATACTCTTATAATTGTTTGAACTCATTCAAGTGAGCTCCAAGTGCTGTAGCCTCTGATTCTTTCGAAACTACAAGTTTTTTACATCCATTGGAAATTAACTGACTCCCTTCAAAGGAATTTCCTTCCTCATTATGGCATTTAACATTTGATTTACATGAATTTTAAACTTGTGTTTAAGTACTCGTGAATCCTAATGATGTGAAACTTTGTTGGTCATTCGCCGATCCAATGAAGGAAGCTTCCAGAAATTCTGTTATTATCCTGGACATTTCAGGACTCGATACATTTTAGAAGAGCACCCTCATTTTTTATAATTCCTACATCTTCTCCTTTGCCTTTAATTTTTTTGTTATTCTGTTCGTAGATAGATTATACCATTTTCTACCATTAGATATGGTAAAAAGCAGAGCATGAAGTAAATTCACTTACAGTAAAAATATATTTGGGATGAAATAGTATGTACAAACACGTTGCCAAAAACATATCTATATATTTACACGTTGCAAACAGTATACAACTTTAATCATTCTCCGAGAACAGCGTTAAAGAGAACCCCTCTGAAGTAAAATTGGTTCTGTGGTTCTATTTTTAATTATATTTACACATTTCAAAAAGTATGGAACATGATCATTCACCATAAGCAGCATGAAGTAAATTCACTTACAGTGAAAACATATCTGGGATAAAATAGTTTGCACAAACACGTTGCTAAAAAAACTTATCTATATATTTGCACGTTGCAAATAGTATGCAACTTTAATAATTCTCCGAGAACAGCTTGAAAGAGACCCCCTCTCAAGTAAAATTGGTTCTGTGGTTCTATTTTTAAGTATATTTCCACATTTCAAAAAGTATGGAACATGATCATTCACCATAAGCAGCATGAAGTAAATTCACTGTAAAAACATATTTGGGATAAAATAGTCGGCACAAACAAGGTGCCAAAAAAAATCTAAACTATATATATACACGTTGCAAACAGTATGCAACTTAAATTATTCTCCGAGAGCAGTGTGCAAGAGAACTTTTCTGAAGTAAAATTAGTTATATAGTCCTTATTTGTAATTTTTGCATTTACACATAGCAAATAGTGGACACCATTAGTATCATAAAAAGATATTATCTCGAAAATTCACAAAACTTCTCTATATACACAATTGTAAATTTCAGAGTTTGGCGACACGACAGTGACAGACTCAAAGGACCTTACTCTAGACAGACACATATACAACAACAATAACTGAGCATGGCTAAAAACTTATATACTGTTGATAGTTTCTGGTCTCTAATGAATTGTTAGCAGTGGCTTAACTAGGATGGGGCAGGTAGGGCACGTGCCCTGGGCGTAATTGCCAGGGGGCGCAAAATTAAGAAATCAGTTAGTGGTATTTAAAAGCAATGTATGTATGCTTTGTTAAGTTCTAATTCCCAAGATCATTAAAAATTGAAACTCTTTCGCCTAAGTGTGGGAAAATCTAAAGGATACAGTCTTATTTTCAACCGGAAACTGCTCAAGCTGCGGCAAAATAACAAACAGTATTATCTTACTGAGATTTGATGATCAATCGCGCCTCTTCTAGGAAAGGGGATGCTAATTTCAAAGGAAGGCAAATTTGTATGGGGGTGGGAGATAAGGGAAGACAGGAGTCGATTAAATACCAAGGTTTCCCACGGTATGAGGGATTCATACTGATTGGATATCGCCTTCTTTGGAAGTTCGTGTCAAATAATTAGCAAAAGAGTGCCATTTCTGTTTTCAATCAGCAAAGAGTGAAGAAGGGAAAAATATCTCAATTATTTCGACATAATAACATTCCAGCAGTTTTGCAGCAAAATGTAAGTTGACTGTAGCGTAACTCTCTGTTACGCAATAATTCAAATACTAATGCAGGGCTGACATCTACCCGATGTCGTGTTTTGGCTAAAATAATCAATAAATACTGAATCGGCAAGGATGCGACACATAAAAGAGTGGGCGCCTTCTATAGCCCCTTATATATTGTGTATATTTCCTTAAAAAAACGGAATATTCCTAGAAGGTAAAGGCCCCTATACGCTTTTATTCGAACCATGCATTTTAATGTAATCAGAAAAATTATTTTCAACTTTTTCGTTCATTTCTTCGCATTGCTATTGAAGGATTATATTTTAGTAAAAATAAAATTATATACATTCATTAGAATGTATTTTCGTTATAACGAAATATTTTTTTTTTACTTTTCAGTTCGTTTTGACGAAATTACAATGTGCAAACGTATTTTCTCATTTAATGTGCATTTTGAATAAAAGCTTATACCTTTTCAATTTTTTTAAAATTTGTTTTTATTCATACATTTCTAATGTATCAAAAGTTCCACACAAACAACTGTTTGTAATTCTTATTTGAGCCCTATTTCGGTGATTAAAATTAGAATGCATAAATTTTTCTTCGAAAATTAAACAAAATTTTTTATAAACTTCTGAATTGTTTTTATAAAGTTTGCTTTCTAACTCTTTTTTTTCCTTATGATATCTTTTATATTAAACAGATGTCAGTATATATATTACATCATCTCAAAAATGTTTATTATTTTTAAGTTTATTTGCACTTTTAATGCTTGCTCTCCCAGACATAAAGCTTCAGAAAAAATGATAATATTTCAGAAGAAAAATTGGGGAGGGGGCGCATTTTTGGTATTTGTTCTGGGCGCTATTTTATGTTGGTACGCCACTGATTGTTAGTGAACAATTCCTTCAGAAGATCGGGAGTTTCCGCCAGATTCGGTAACCGAACTTTACCATGGTGACAGCATTTAGTATACTTGTTGCTGGAGATCAATTCATTTCGCCAATAAAGTGCTTGACAAAAATTGCATATTTCCGTCATCATATCGCAATCGTGCTCGGAAACGTTCTTTTCTACTTGGGAATTCACTCTATTAGCCATTTGTTGCTTAGAATAAATCTAATCAAAGTTCTTCAATGCTATAAGCAGATATTAGAAAGAATTAGCATAGGTACATTATGAAAAATTTTGATATCATTTTCTCAAACATTAGACAAAATTAATTTTTAAAAACTAAAATTATCGTTAAATTTAAAAAGTAATTAAATATGAAATTACATATTTGTATTTCGTGAGCTTTTTATTCCCTCCAGATTTACATCACACTTTTTTAAAGTACAGTAAAGCACCGTTTATACGTTTTTCAAGGGACTGAGACAAAAACGTATAAATGAAAAACCGTATAAACGAAATTCACAGAAGTACGGACAATTTCGTACTAATCAACAATAAAAAATCAGAGGCAAATTAAAATATTACATGAAAATGAAATACAAGAGGCATATAATACAAAACTTTTTATTCCGGATTTAATGTACAACTAGTACTACTATTCTCCTTCATTCAGCATTTACAGAATGTATTTTGTTATTTTAGGTTGCAGGGCATTTTTGGAATGCACAGAAAAAGTTCATTATGCACAGTTAAAAATGCCATCTTAACTTTATCATTTAAATCACTGCTAATGAGGTATTCTTGCATGGTGTTAAAACCCGCCAAAGCTTGTTGAAAACTTGGCAGAGGATTTTCAGTGCAATTATCCTCCTCTTCACTGCTAGCTTCCTCATTTGCGATCATTTCATCGATTGTAAGAAGAGAGCATCTTGCAAGTTCTTAATCGCATCGCACAAATTCTTCAAATGCAGTAACATCTCTAAAATTTGACCAGTTTTCTAGTGGAACAAAGTGATCAGATTCGGCGTTTTCAATAGGATTGACATCCACTGGAGTTAAAAATCCGCCAAGGGCGAAGCAGTTTTTGATCGTTTTCTGTAAAACATTTTGGCAAGCCATCATTATGAAATTCATAGCTTGCAAGGCGTCAATTTTTATATTTTCCGTGGTCTAAACTGGGGATAGCTATTTTCACCAAAAGTTTTAGATAATGATGTTTCAGGAATTTTATTACTCCTAAATCCAGTGGCTGCAATTTGCAGGGAAGAACTTGACAGTTATGTTTTTTAGAAAGTCCGTATCAGGTGAAGGCTGGTCACTGATCACTGAATAAAATGATTCGCCGTTTCTGTTTTCGCATTTTACCATCTAATCCCTTTAACCAATCGGTAAAGAAAAAATTGGTCATCCATGATTTTTTTATTGCTTAAGTACTACGTTGGTAATGTTTTCACATTTTTGAAGCAACTGGGCTTTTTTGATTTGCCAACAATCAATCAATCAATGATCAATAATTTTTCAGATCCATCTGCATTGGCACACAGTAATAATGGCAATCGCACTTTACTCTTTTTTCCACCATCATAAGTATCCGATTTGATAGCAAGAGTTTTAGAAGGCAGAAGTATAGAAAACAAACCTGTTAAATCTGCATTGAAAATGTATTTTTGTTCATATCATTTTATGAAACCTGGAAATTGGTTTTGAATACAATCATCCACTGTTTCGCAATCAACATCTCCAGACACAGTTTTGTCTGTAATGCCGTGTCTTAATTTAAACTTGTGATGCGTAAAATGATGCATCGCATTGCACATTCAGCTTCTTCGAAATTTCTTGTGCTTTCTCCATAATCACAGGACCACTGATGGGAATTTTGGCACTACGACACTGACTAAACCACTGTAAAAGAACTTTTTTTACATCAGCGAATTTTCCGCTTTGGACTCGAAGATTTTTGAAGCACTAGAGTCACTTTTATGATATCACTTATACATGTTTAAAGTTGAAAATGGTAAACCTAATTCTTTGGCAAGATCTACTCTTTAAATGCTGTTTTTCATCTACTTTTTTAAAATGCGCATTTTTTTCCTTCAACGACAGAGATTTTCTATTGCGCGAAGTCATCGTGAACCGCTACTGAACGACAAAATGCAGACACTGAAGCTGACAGGAAAATACCCTGCTGTGCCTGGGGAGAGCACAAAAACAACTCTTATCTGTAGAGAGTGGGATGTTCACATTCCTCGGGGGTACGGCTTTTGTTCAAATGGGAAGGTTTTGGTCAAGGACCGGACAATCAGCAGGTGCGAATCTGAGGTTGAAATGCGCATTTTCTATCTTCTTGAGTTCTTGGAAAAAAAAAACGTATAAATGAAATTTGCGATTTCAGGAAAACGTATAAATGAAATTATTTAACTTTAATATGCATTGCATTTTGAAAAGACCATTAAAAATAACGTATAAATTATAAAAAACGTATAAACGGTGCTTCACTGTAAATAAAATTATTGAAATTTATCGCAATAAATAAAAAGAAATTTGATTCACTATCCCTACCGAACTTTCCAGAATAATCCGAACTTTTTTAATCCAGAACTTTCCAAAAATTCAGCAATCCCTATAAATTTATGATCATCGGATAAGTAATGCATAATACTCAGTTTTTAAGTAGGTAAGAGGAAACTCCATCGTATAACCTCTTCCTATGAATAAAATAGTATGGTCAATATTCAGAACAGACAAAAGGTTAATATTTTTTCTATTATTAAGATCTAAAGCTACATAAATATAAAGTTTTTTATGTGGTTTGATTCTCGTGGTGTAAATTTATTCAGTAAACATTTGTTGAGTATCAGCTTCCTTGAATAAGAAAAAAATCCTCAAATTTACATGTACGGAATTAGCAAATCTACCATGATTTACTTTTTTATAAATTCCAGAAATTCAATTTTTATTCATTAATATAATTAAAACACAATAATTATATTGAGGTAAAATGAAACCAGTTAGATTCTTTGTCATTCTTTTGAAATTGCTTACATGACTGGGATTTATCAGAAATAATACTCATTTGAAAAATATTTTTTCTGCTAGTTGTGATTCAAATGGAAAACTTAATATTCAGCTCAACAATCATCTCTCTCTCTATATATATATAACACAAATAGCATCCAAGAGTTTTTCGATAATCTTCTTAAAAATCCAATAATGATGAATAAATATGTCTTCAAAACACATTTATAAAGCTTCTTTATTATTACAGTACAGGAAAGGATAAAATAAATTTTTATCGTTATGGACCTCAGCCATTCTGAGATTTATACTGAACAGCCGCATTTAAATTGCTTTAAGTTGGATTTTATTGCTTTATTCACATTACAAATGGTTTTAGATCAACAATCGATGATCTTAGGATTCTATTTTACTTTATTTAACGCTACTTCAGTCAGATATTGTGACGCATAAAGAGTATATATATATATTGCAGTCCTCAATCGTCTCAAAATTAGTTCTAGCCCATTAGCCGAGAACAGTCTTCAACATGCTATCTCAAGTTTTGAATGCTTTGGCTTTTGCTGCCCTTTTGGGTTTGGGTAAGTTACTTGTTAACGCAAAGCTTCCTCTGATTTTTTTTTATCTTTCATTGAATTTATTCCGAAGCTGAATACGAGACTTAATCTCGTCATATGTTATTGAAGAGGTAATTATAAGAGAAGGTGCTTTCATCTCCTTCTCAATATATTTGAAGAAAAAGTATATGGTCACTTTCGAACAAGAAGCAAAATACACTTTTTTCTCTTTCTTAGTACGAAATCTAGCCATTACATGGAAATGTTGGTTAGGTCAGTGAAACTATTTATTGAGAGTGTAAATAGGATTTCATCTGTGATCGAGTAAATTAAAAATGTTTTCTTTTAATGTAGGGAAGATTTTGTCTCAAAGTAATTTTCGTTCAAAACTTGACGCAACAATTGGATTCCGTGAAAGAAGTAATCTGGTAGTTTTGAATAATTTTGTCGTCAAGCCAATTTTCGATATGTTTAAAAAATTCTAAACACTCTCCACAAACGGAATTCTCAATGGATCGAAACAAATGCCTATTTTGTAGGAGCAACAATGCATCTCGACGAGTGTTTCGTAAGCTTCCTTTGCTGGCCTTTTAAAATGTGTTTGAAAACTAACATGTTGGACAATAACTTTGTAGTGTTCTTAGTCCTATTTTAGAAAGCTTTGAATTCAATGATTCATTGAAATTTAAATTTAATTGTATTTGTCAAAAATCGCAATCCAGTAATGTTTCCAATTCTTGGTTTCGAAAGTGTTTTAATGGTTTTTGTTTATTTTTATCATTTGTATCGAAATTAAAATTTTGAAGCCATTGAGTCCCATCTTTGCAAGATTTCTACAATGGGCATGCTCACTGTAAATTTGACACAGCGAGGAGTGTATTTCTGCTGTATTTTTTTCTTACAATGAATCCTTGAAATTAAACTTCTATCAAAGTTTGCTTTCACAGCACAAAATTTTAATATTTTTTGACAAACCAAATTAGTTTGATGAAAAGATAACTGTTTTACCCTCATTGGAAACGTTCTCATAATGAGGTAAAAACTGTTATTCTTTAAAAAGAAAGAGATGCCACGTAATTATAATTAAAGACTACACTCAAACCTTTCTAAATAATCTAATAACCGCCAAAATTAAAGTTGGATTGTTGAAACATTATTCCAAGTGGCACAAGTCTGCGATTTCTGTCATTGAAGGATTTATCTGGTGCAAAGCGGTTAGTTGTGTGTCATTGAGTGAAACAGTAACAACAAAACGGATAACGTCGTACCACGAATTCCTGTAGACAGGCTTAACTTACAATATTCCAAATTTTTTTGGACAGAAGATGTAAGTATAATCGACATTTAATAGTTGAATGAAGAATGAGCGTAGGATTTAGTAAATAAACTAACTGCAGTTTCCCGATGATACAGTGATGTTAATCATGAAAATATGAGAAGAGGTGGGATGCCACGAACAGGCCAATCACACTTAGTCATTAGTGAAAAAAATCACTTCAGTATTGGAAAACTTTACGTTGGGGGCCGCAGTGGCTTGGTGATAAGGTGACTTCAGTGAAGGAAGGCTCCAGGCTCGAAACCCAATCCCACTGAAGATCTGTCGTGTATTGGGCCTGTTACATTTTAATTCTTACTTGGGGGGTGTCAAACATCCTCCCTCTGGTGTAGTGGGGAAGTTTGGAGAGGGGGAGGATACAAACTCAGGCTTCTTCCTCGACATCTGACCGCGGTTCAAAATTACGAGGCCAGTCACAAAAATAGCCCTCGTATTGCTTCGAAAAGGGACTTTTAACGTAACTAAACTAAACTAAACTTCACTTTGGGCAATAAGCGCAGTCCCAAATGGAATCGATTTTAAATGTCGTTCCCAAAGGTCATTCCGGCTGTAAATATTTGATTACTGAGCTCTGTGCTTGTTTGAGGATTACACGGAACAATTTTGTTCCGTGTTCTGCCACTTCATTTTCACTCAATGACGCACCACAACTCAACGTCTGATGCAAGATTTGTCCTAACATATATGTCCATCTGCCACAGAAATTTCAAAGTTCTACCGAGTGAAATAATGCAGCCAGGACTACATTACCACATTCGTTTCTGCGAACAATCTTTAACTCTCTGAACCCGGCTAGAGTGAGAATTCCATTGCCTCAAACCCTGGAGTGAATTTTCGCTCACAAAAACAGAATGGAATCGTCACGTTCTTTACAGAAATTCCAGGAGGTCGACACCTATGGTTGCCCGATCAATTGCCAACAAAGAAAGGAACTATATTTTTCCTAAAAAAATTCACCCTGGCGCCCGAGACCGTCTGACTTCTGTCGAACGGGCGGTTTGAGGCGGGATAGGGCTCAAAGGGTTAAAATTGGCTTTCATGCATGCAGTACTTTAATGATGTCAATTATCAAAGGCTGAAATCATATTTATCCATCTAGTGCAATGAAATTAGAAATTCCCATTATTTTGCTCCAGGAGAAGATCTGGATAAAATTATGCCTGTGATGACATCTCTGTAGTTTTCACGCAAAGAAAGAAATTCCACAGTCACAACATTTTCACCCTTCGTAGGAAAAAATTATTTATCTAAATTTCGGATTTGTCTCCATAAGCTAGTTTAAAAACTAGAAAAAAGTTTTCCAGAAATAAATATGTATGCAGTCTCACGAACATTATTTGTCTTGACTGTGATTTTCGATGAAAATGTTTGTTTCAAATTCAATATAAAACACAAAAATATCTATCCAATAAATTAGAAAGATAGAAATAGTCAGATTTTGTGAAGAAATGTATGTGTTTGAAAACAAAGATTTGAGGTGTTGGAGAGTGTTTTCATATATCAGCATTTTCTTTATTCGTCTTATCTTGCGCAGAACGTTATTCCCTGGTTGTTTTTTCGAGCAGTATTTATCGATACAGGAAGATGAAGAGAAATCAATTGCGAAGGTGTCAAAAATTTTCCGCATGTATGGTGTGAAATTTTTGGGAGAGAATTGCCGTCCCGGGATTGTCCATGATTTCTTATAACTATTCAGAATTACGTAGTCCACCCCTAAATAGGGGACGATAATATAACTAAAGATCGGAAAACGGATAATCTGCTCGAAGAAGATACGGAGAAAAACTTCGTACGAAGGATTGACCTTCTCCTTGAACAACTAAAAACTAAAACACCGTATATAATATCATGGATTTCTGTTTCCTGGAGCATTATCTGAACATTTCCCACAAAATAGAACAAAAATAATGTTGCTAGACTCTCAGTTGCGGTGAGAAATGCCGGTAAAATCATAGATTTTTGTTTCCTGGAGGAGGTGGCTTTCTGTTTTCTGAAGCATTATCTGAAAATTTCCCACAAAATCGAACGAAAATAATGTGGCTAGACTCTCAGTTGAGGTTAGAAATGCCTGTAAAATCATGGATTTTTATTTCCTGGAGCATTATCTGAAAATTTCTCACAAAATAGAACAAAAATAATGTGGCTAGACTCACAGTTGCGGATAGAAATGCCGGTAAAATGCCTGACATCTTTATAGCATACGGTAATCCAATCCAATATGTGTATTACTGTTGAGAGCCGCGATTTTTAACGCCTATTATAATATGTTGGATCTTTAAAGCGTTTATTTCTCCTGACTTGACATACATTTCGTGTTCAGCGGGATACTATAACTTCCTTATATATTAGTACTTTACTGAGATATTTCCAGGAAATTAATTCTTCTGTCCAAATATTCATCATTAAGAGATTAGAAAGTGTTTACAATACCGCTTAATTTTCCAAACCTTCAACATATCCGTACTATTGCTTCAAAAATTACTAGACAATTCTCATCTAAAATAGCGAGATTTTGAACTTTGCTTGAACAGATATTACGTTACTTAAGGACTTTTAGGTTGTTCCGCTTGCCTTCGTGTCTACCACACACGCTATTCTTTATGGCAATGTGTAATCAGTTGCTGTTGCTAGAATGCGTGTCGAAAATCACATTAATTTAAGCAACGTACATGTCAAAGAATTACTCAAGTCAAGAAAATGTACTGAAAAATCCAAATGACAGGGCCGCCTCAAATAATAATCAATGTGAATCAAGTGAAATAGATCTCATTATGAGTGTCACATGCGCGGAACTTTCGCAAATGGTCACATTTCGTCATATGCGATGGGACCGTTCACTCGTCAACACGACCGTTATTGTAGCGCCAGAGGAAAATAGAACCTACTTGCATTCTCATTCTCGATTCGCGAGGATATTCTCCCTCCATCAGCAGACACAGCAAGAACAGAAAGAAAAGGGAGAAAATCCGACAAATTCGAAAAGCACAATGGGTTCATTCAATATTATGCAAACCCTACACAAAAAAGAGATTACAGAATCATTTATAAAGATGAATCAAAAAATCAAATGTCATTAAAAAAATTAGTTTGAGTTGATAAAAAAATTCCGACAGTTAGATATAAATTCAGTATTCTGCAATCAAATAATCGCATTTGATCTTTATATGACGCCTTAAAACATATTATGCAGAAAAATATAGTCTCAATACCATCGTTTAAGTAAACTGGATGAACTTTAAGAGAATCTTCAGACATTTGCTCTTTACATATGCTTTATTATTTAAAAACAATAAAGTAAGGCATTTGAAAAGTCTCTAATAGCTTCATATAACCAGACTATTTGTATCAGTTTTAGCATTTGTTACATTTTCTTAATTTTTTTATAAATGATTCTGTAATTGTTTTTTTCCTGGTATAGGCTTTTCGTAAAATTTGCAAACATACTCTACTTTTTCAATTCGTCATACTATTTATATTCTTTTTATAGTATTGATAGTTCGAATTGTATCATCTAAGATCGTACAATTTCCTTTTAAATTAATGAAAACTTTTAGTGAATTCTGATTTTTGTCACGACATTGTAATTATAATCATTTCATTATCGAAGCACTTCCATTAATCTGTTCACTGTTTTTATTTACAGCTTTTGGTAAGAAAACTTTTATTTTTATTCATCTGAAGATATTAAATATAAGAAAGGAACATATATGATGAATTTGATCTGATTTGAAAATGATGCATGTTTCGATTAAAAGATGTTTAAACTTATTGATTTTAAGTCATTTCCAAACGATTCAATTTAAATTGATTCTCATAGTAGCGAACAATATTTCAACCTATGATTTAAATTTTGTTTTTGTATAATAATATTTTACCCTAGCAAAGTTATTTTCAATCCTTACTTACTTGTATACAGCTATCAAAATGTTTCTTAGATCTGAATATTTTACAGCAAATTCGGTTATTTCCATTAAGATTTATATTTTTCAATTAATATCGAAAGTATTCAAACCATTTTCCCCAAAAGAATAAACAATAATTTTAAAGCAATAATTTATTTCAATAATTACAAGCCACTATACAATTATCACTGAGCAATTCACAGTAATATATAATTCGTAGATTCATCAAGCATATTATGTTTATTCAAATTATGCTCAAAATTCATTTCTAATCTTAATTTTTCTTTTATTACAGCGGAACGTAAGAACAACTTTATAATTACATTCTACTACATTATTTACTATCTGTCATAATTATTATTTCATTTTTGGGCATGTTAACACGTAAAACCATGTAAACGGAACTTGTACATTTTAATAGCCAAGAATTCAATCACAATTTAAATAAATAAGCAATTTTAATTTTAAGAAATAATCAATTTTCAAAAATATATAGACTCTTTTACGGTAAATGTGTAATATTTTGGATAGACGTTTTTTTTTAAATATCTGTTTATTAAAAATTTAACGGAGAATTAAATAAAAACTATAATTTATTTTAATAATTATATATCACAATACTTCTTTTGATTTAATTCATATACAGATGCATCTAGTATATTCTTTATATTGTAATTATGTGCAGAATAAGCCTCTAATAGCTTGTGTTTCTTATTTCAGCCGAACGTAAGAAAGTTTCCGTATTTTTATACACAAAATCAATAAAAGTTTCTTTTTTTAATAAACAAGTATTTATTATAAGACTCATTCTCAAAACACTCAGCAGTTATTAAGATTTATAAGGATTTGTCTTTTATTTAAAATTTTTAGTTCTTACATTAACGGATGTGGAAAAACTTTAATACAGTATAATAGCAATTCCTGTTCACTTTCTTTAAACAGATAAATATATTTTGTGAATTTGTGACATCCACATTTCAGGCAATCACAGTATTTCTTCTTATTATTTATTACATTCAGCGTTATTTATAGTTCAAAATTTTGCTTCAAGATATCATTAGATTTTCGCACTTTGTTACAAAAATCACTCTTAATAATTACTCTTGCATCTAGTTGTGGACTTATAAGAAATTTTGTACAATAAGCAGTTAGATATTACAACCTAAGACAAAACTTAAGCAACAACTAAGATTACAGTTTTAATAGAAACTGAGTGAATTCTTGTTTGTTCTGTTTTAATTATATTAACTCTGAACCCGGCTAGAGTGAGAATTCCATTGACTCAAAACCTGGAGTGAATTTTTGCTCACAAAAACAGAATGGAATCGTCACGTTCTTTACAGAAATTCCAGGAGGTCGACACCTGTGGTTGCCCGATCAATTGTCAACAAAGAAAGGAACTACATTTTTCCTAAAAAATTCAACCAGGCGCCAGAAACCGTCTGAGTCCGGTTTCTGTCGAACGGGTGGTTTGAGGCGGGATAGGGCTCATAGGGTTAAACTGAATAATAACATCTTATAAATATTGTATTTCAATCTTGTTTCTGTGTGAATGCCGTTATTTGCTGCGAAAACATTTGATATTTCCTTGATATTTGATTTGTTAAATAATTCTCATGATTATGAATAAAACGTGATTTTTTTCTTTTTCAGCCGGACATAATGGCAGTAAGTATTGAATTATGAGGTTTTGATCTCTTAATAATTTTAATATGCATTATATATGTCGTTGCGAAAGTGTTCCACACTTTTTGGGAAAGGTCATTTTTGTATTTTGGATGACTCGTAACCTCCGATCTACACCAAACAGCTGTCCTATAAAACTTCATACTGCAGGACATTTTTGTCATATACGTGCAGGGTGAGATTTCATGCCATCATTTGCTATTGTGTGTCTCATTTTGCAATTTCCAGAATGTTTTTGTCGTGACGAAATTCAGAGAATGCCACCTTCGGTTGAGTGTCCATCAGTTTTCCTTTTTATTTTTAGATAACTGTAACCACCATTTTGTGCCTGTCGTAAACGTAAACGCAATCGTAGATTTTAATCCTTTTCATTCAGACGCACAACATAGACTATATACAAACAAAAGCATAACTATTTACAGGAAACAGAACATTTAGGTTCAAAAGCATAGCAAAATGGTTCGTATTTGGAATACCATTTTAAACATTAAACTAAACAAAACTAGTTGTCAAACGATAAAACATGATGAAATAAAATAAAACAGGAAGTGTTTAATATAACGGCAGTGGCAACAGTTCCAATTTATTAATTTTATCATGCGTTACAAATTCAAGAAACAAGAGAACGTCAAAATAGCAACCCACTAAATAGCATTCCTATAACGCAAAGAAAATACCCTCCTTTCAGCTCGAAGATTTCATATTTATAACGGAAACAAGTCAAAATTACGTGATTTGAAAAGAAATTCCAAACTCTCATGATAATTAATAATATTCAGATGAAGGAAAGTTAATCCATATCAGCTTAAGAAGTGGTGCTTCGTTTCGCCGATTATTTAACATAACATTTAAAAAGTTGCGGATAAATAGATATTTTATATTGCACAATATTCATAATAAATATTTCCAATAATTCATAATTTTGTTGCAGTACTTGAAAAACGCTAGGAATTAGAGTTATCAAGCTTCAAAAATCCACAATTTTGATTAAACTCTAACAAAATCTTCCTCCAATTTTACAAATAAATATTATTCCTGAATCAGCTTAATTTCGAATATGAATAGTAGTTATTATAAAATTAAATAATTTTTAATTTAGTTCGTATCAAATCAGAATGAAAATATTTCCTCTCTAATATATCCTATACAATCAAGTGTTATTTAGAAAAAAATTCATGCTGTCTCACATCTCTGATAATCAACTTTTCTTTTTGCAGATGCGTTCGACGATGCTGCCAGCGTTTTGAACAACTTCTTCGGAACCCGATAATAAGCCTCACCTTCCTATTTAAGATATGGTTTACAGAGAATAAAATAACAAATTTCAACCAGAGGGATCTTATTAAATACTGAAGCAGTGTGTGCCAATAGTTTAAATAACCGACTATAATTTGCTAAAATTAATTCAAGAAACATTTCTTTGTACATTATTATATGCTTCTGTACGACAAAAATCTGAAAGAATAAAAACAGTTTTTAAAAAAGACGTGAAAGAGTTCTTTCATAACTTTGTCACGCTTATTGCTTTTTATGGAATGAACAAAAATAACTTTTAATAGGTTTGTCTATGCATAAAAAAAATTCAGCAAGAATTCAGTTTTATTATTTAGCTTTTCCTTTTTCGTACTTTGTATAAAAGCAACAAAAAATACTCATGAACATTTCCGATACAAATGCCAAGTATCAGAAGAGTTCGTTCTGTTGACATATATCAGGATCTTGTGTGATCCTTTTCGAATCCCCACTTCTTTACAGGCTGACAAATAAAAAAAATCGATATTTCCTATTACATTTCAAAATTTCCGTTCCTTCCCTGGAACAGGAAAACTAATAAGAAAATTAAGCAGTGATTAATTATTAATAAGAAAATTTCATTCAAAGAAAATCAAAAACGGATAAATATTTCAAAAATCACTAATTTCATAAAAAGTAACTGTTTTTAACCCTTAAGCTGCGGGTGATGTTTATAAACCACATATATAAATTACAGCCAGACGCGGTGTGGTTTATAAACCGAATGTCGCGGCTGGGGTTATGTACCACTAAATTATAAAAATATTTTTCATATATAAATAAAATAAAATAAATCTTTTTTTATAGTTTATATTACCACGAAATTATAAAAATAATTTTTTAATAAAAATAACTAAAATAAAATTTCAGTTCTTATCGTTAATTACACAATACATACTTAGTCATGAGAATATTTTTGATTCGACACTATATCACAATAAACACATATGTTTCTTTTTCTTTGCGTTTAGAGCGATCGGATGTTCTGAATGTATCCGCAGCTAAACGGTTAAAAAGCTGTGGACAAAATTAAGCATCGTGAAAGAAAACACTATGTCTTTTTACAAAAAAAATGGTGATAAAATTTTATTTAAGTTTAGTCAAAAGAACACAAACATGAACTATATTCAGAAAAAATAAATCTACTTCAAATTCTATCTCGTGTTATCATAAGCAGTTCGTGTCGCTCGCCCTTTTTTCACCATTTTTATGCTTCTTGCGTTCTCTTTTTACCACATGACGTTAAAAATGCTTATCGCAGCTCTTAAAGGTTTTGGTGTTCATTTTAAGAGCAAATTTACGTGAATTTTATAAATTCAAATATGCAACAGTGGCGTTTATCGTTCACGAAATATTTTATATCGATGATTATATTAAAAGTTTGTTCACACAAATATTGGAGAACATGGAATAATAAGCGGACAGCTCGATCCCATTTCAAATGACGCATTTATGGAATGTGACGCACATTTTATAAATCCCCTTATATGCAACAATAAAGGAAATTGTGGGCCTTTTGTCTCTCATTGTACATAATGGCTTAGATGAAAAAATAATTTGAATAAATGATAAAGAGATTATCAAAGTTCGAAACTTTTATAACCAGATCGCAGGATATATATATAAATCCTTTAATGAAATATTTCTAAATCCTTCTTGTATTAAAGGATTAGAAAAAATCAGTATCACAACGAGAGTAATCGCGCCGAATTAAATTTGACTTGATCTTAGTTTTAATATTTTTTTATAATAGCTTTAACTAACGATGCCAGAATTATTATTCTTGCCACACATATAGACCTCAGAAATTGATGGATTTTTTTTATTATGAAGAGACTTCCATAGCTAACAAAAGTTTATAAGATTATTTCAACGTGTGCACTGTGTCTCTTAATTATATGGCAGTTTCTCCTTTTTATGTTTCCAACTAGAATAGGGCGTTATTTAAGGTATGTTACAGCTTATAAAATTTGAAAGCCTCAGAAATTATATACTTAGCATTTGTGTTTACATGGTCTTAGAATATTTTCTCTGAACTCGAGTAGTTTTTTTATTTTTTATCAAGTTTAAAAAATATATTATTATTATAAAAACATATACAACAACATTTAGAGATTTCATAATCATTAACTTGCAATATTTATGGCTTCTTTTCAGGACTGTGTCTTTGTAGTTAATTATTTTACACATTCTACAATAAACTATTAAAAAAATTATTATACGAAAATAAAAGTATATGAAATAGAAAAATAAAAGAATATTCTTGGTGGGTTAATGCCGCCAAAGATGCAGGAAGATGAAAGCAATTTCTCTTTCTTCTGCTTGAGTAAAAGGCAAACCACAAACATAATCCTTCTCTTTTGTGGATAATGAACCAATAATGAATAATAAGTCAATTCGAGCACGATAATTTTTAAAAATATAATTTTTGAAGATGTAGTGTAATGAAAGAAACTCGCCATATCTAGTACATCTGATAACTGCATGACATGAGAGGAATAATGAATGTTAAATGAATTAATTACGTGGCTAATAGCTTTTTTAGATACAGTGGAATCTACTATAACGAAATTGCTTGGTCCCAGTTGGAAAATTCACTATAGAGAAAATTTCGTTATACGGAAATTAGGGATTTTTGCAGTTATTTAAGTAAATGTTACAAACCTTTTAGCATGTGCGATAAGTTCAAAAATATTTAATTATGACTTTCAGTTAAAAATGAAATAATATCTATTATAAATTTGTTAAAATTATACTAATTTTTATTGTATAAACAAAATGCTCAAAAGTGGAGACAATTCACCAACTTAGAGAATAATATGTACTAGTACGGATAAACATAAAATGCGTATTGTCACATCCATTTGCTGTTTCCACCCCCACTCCACCCCGATTCTTGGAATCTTGACCCGTGGAAATGTTGCTCCCTCTGTAGAAACCCAGGTCTCCACAACTGCATTACCCTTCACATAGCATTCTATTGTTATGTGTTATCGCTGGAATGAACAATGCGAGTGGTTGCACGTGTGAGCGATTTGTGTGCACAGAAATTAGCAACTTTCTTCAAAAATGACAAAAATCGGAAAGATAAAGGTATGAAAAAAATCGTTATAGGGAGACAACCACTTCGTTGTATGGAGAATATTTTGAATTTTTTTTAACATTCCGATTAAAAATTTCGTTATAGGGAGAAATTCGCTGTAGGGAGACTACACTGTATTTCGAAGCATAAGTGAAAACAAATGGGTTTTCGAAAAAGATGTGTTGGTAACTCGGGTTTAATTCATGGGTCGTGAAATGAAGGTCGTGGAGGAAGAAAAGATGGAAGATGAATTAAAAACTCTAATATTGAAATATGAAATTAAAGATTTTGTTGTAAAAATAAAGATGTTAATTTTCAGAAAAGATAAATGAGAGTACCTATGTTTCTACTAAATTTGGAAAAATTCATTCTTTTATTTCCGAGCGGTTTCTGTCTGATATTTTGGATTCTTTATATCAAACACTCCAGATAGGTGTAGGTGGATTTAGTTTCCCCTATTAATCCAAAAAATATTAATTCCTTTTACTTTTACTTCTACGAAAAATAGTAAGATTATAATTATAATCGTCAAAATGTTTAACCTCGTTAATTTTAGGAATTCCCACATTTTTGACCTCCTTGAGTCCAAAAGAATCATTTCTGTAATTTACGCTACGTGGACAGGATGACTCAAAAACAGAAAGAATTAGATGGATTATATTTAGAATGCGGTCTTTTTGTCAAACATGTATATTTCCATCAAATAAAGAGGAAAATCTTTCTCAAAGCTACAAAAGATAAGTATATTAAATTTTCATATAATATTATCCCAAAAATTGTAGATATTTATCTTGAAGAATCTTGGACTAAATCTACAATCGGGCGGAATTTCTGCACGTACGTATTTTCTTTTTTTTTTGCAAATGATAGTTGATCGCTAGATGAATGCATTTTAGGATGTGGTCCATACACCAATACTGTCCATTAGAGTCAAATATTAGATTAAATTCGTCAAAGAGTAAAACTTCATTTCGATTTGTCTATCCGCATGTATATGAAACGAAAAGACGAAATATAGATAATTTAATCACATTCCTGGCGACTACCGAAGACCTAACTGAAAGTCAAAATACAACACCGTCACATACTCCAGCCTATAAATAGATAATTACTAAGATTCATCTCCCGGAACCAGAAATTCGCTGAATACTCAGTTGAGCAGCAGAGCACACTAGCTTAAGAACAGCAACCAGCCACCAATTCTTCCGTAATTCAATCGAAAAATTCACCCTTCACAACACTGCCAACCTAATAGTAACAATTCCAGCGATTCGTAAGTATAAATAACAAGACAGAACAAAAAACCACGACATTGCTGCCTTAATTCAAGTATAATCCTCTCCTCACAGAAAATTTTCTCCTTCTTCTCTTTAAAAAGAATAAAGGAGTGAATGAGAACAGCCCAATGAAGCATTGGGAGGAAATAAGCCCTAGTGTTTCATTACTGATAAATTATTCTTCTGGTCACACAGGAAACGTGTGTTCTAGACAGAACGAGAAAAGAAGAAGACGATGCATTCATTTACCCTGCGCCTAGGGGCAAGGTATAGCAAGGAACGTACTTGAATTTATTCGGATTAAAATCGAGTATCGTTTTAGTTCCGGAACATTATTAATAGGTTTTTTTCGTGTTTTTAAATATTAGCTTGCAAGACTATGTTGTCCTATATTGCTTGACTTTGCTTGTCTTTGTTGTCATATTTTTATTTACAGCTGGCTGAAAGACTCAGGAACCTGAGAAAGCTTCCTTTCCAACTCTTAATAATAAGGCAGAATGTGTGTGTGTTGTCCCTCTACAGAACAGACCGCTAGACCTAGAGCAAAACAATTTGGCACAAACATAATTTGGAGGGTAGGAACGTGCACCTATAACCGTTTTTTTAAATTTTTATTAGAATTTTAATTAATTAAAAATTAATCTTAACTTTGGCGTTTTTCCTTAATAACCTCCAAGGATATAACGGCACAAAAATTATTTTTACACCATCTGAAAATTTTAAAATTTATCTTTTTAATGATATCAATTAGGTTGTCATATGACTTTTTCTCTAATATTAATAAATTTTAAAAAATATTTTTGGTATGATTTGCAACAATACTTTTCAATGCTAAAATGAAATTCAAACCGTTTTCATTGTTATACAAATATTTAATTGCGTGTTTTCTTTCCATTGTTAAAAGCTAATGTTGGATTTTACTTCCTTTTTTTATTTGATCGATTTTTCTGTAAAAATCTGTAAAGGAAGTCCTCAAGATAGTAAATATATAAGGAAATAAAAAAAAATCCAGTAAACTGAACATTATGGTTGCTATGTTTCTAATTAATTTTATCAGCATGTTAAGCCATTTAACATACTGCTGGACGTAAAAAGTGCCGCGGTATTTTGATATTAAAATCAAATTCCTCAAATTAAAGTTCGCGTCGATTACGTAGTGTCCTACCGCCAGGCGAAAAGCCCTGAGCAGGGTTACCTCAAATAGACGAGTCATAGAAAGGAGGGATACGGATTTAAAATCAACCGCAACATTTGGCAAACTAAGCTCACTTCCGTTAGGTGAAGAATTCGATTTAGAATGAAATACAAAGAGAAATCAGACTTCCGCTGGTTCTATCTATGCCAAACGAAATAAAGCCTTTTCCTTCACTCCCAAAATGCAGTGGAATATTCCGTTTCCATAACGACCGCCACAGGCATGTCTGGTGTCTAGGGTTTTTCTCGTGGAGGTAGGACAGTACAATTAGATGTTAATTGACACAAACAGTTACGCGACTCCATTAGGGACCTTCACGTAAATAAGGAACAGAAGCAAGTGGAAGGCTACGAAAAGAACGCGGAATAAATGTCTATCGTAATATGAAGTTTAAAATTAGCTTGTTAAGGGAACCGTGAGTATCAAATTATGCATAAGAGAATCAGTTGAAATTATATTCCCGGCGAACAAGCTGGGCGCCGAAGGCGGCTGGATGAAGTAAATAAATATAAAATGCAACAGAAAGAAAGTATTGCGTTACTAATAAGGTTTGGCTGAGTAAAAGGCGTGGATTGACCTTCTCCCTCCAGCTCCTATATCAAGAGGAAGGCAGTTGTCGAAAGGTTTAGGTGCTTTTGTCCTTTCCTGGTTATAAACGGAGATAAATTACAAGTTTATTAAACCGCAACCGCTTTTGACTCTCGCGAGATATCAGCAATTTTTAAATGTCTCTTTTCGATAGCCAGTTTCAGAGACTGGCATAAGTGTAGTGACACCCAAATGTAGTTTTGTTTTAAATTCAGGATACAAATATTCTCAGCTAACAAAAGTCCATAGTTTTTTTTTCTTTCAGATGATTTAAAGAGAAATCATCAACACCACGTTTCATTTGCATCTTAAGAATTAAAATAAAATTACAATAATTCGAGAGAAAAATTAAGTAGTAATAATAAAAAAAATAAAAAGGCAGTTTTCAATTTCATGTTTAGTGTCGGATTATTTTACATATTCTCTTTACTAACGTGTGCATATACTAATATAGTAAATAATTTCATTAGTATTATTCATTCAACTTACAACTGAGCTCTGATATAAAATTATATTTTATAAACTTTAACTTATTTAAACTTTTTTAAGGACTTCATAATGAAAATTTTATTTACATTTATTGCTAACGATGGAGGTTTGAATAAAAGGGAGATGTAGGCATGATTTTATTTTATAAGAAAGCCAATGTTTTAAGTAATTTCTTCAAAAGCCAATGTTTTATGTCTCGCCATCGTATATTTAAGGCTTTAACATATCAAAAACGGACATCGAGGAACGAGTGGTCAGTCAGAAGTGTTAACTGAGAATGACTTGGCCGGACCGGACTTGACCCGGCCGGAGACAGAAAGCAACTGTGTCCATTCCATTCATTAGCGCCCTCGATCCTCTTCCCACAGCAAATTCCGGTTTCTAGCAACCCCGATTCTCCTGTTATCTCACATTCTGGACCATGGGGACCTTTCGCAGAAAAAAGAAATAGGGACTGTAATGCATCAACTTTCTGAAAAAGTAAAATTATCATTATAGACAAACGGATCTGAAATGTTATTATCGCTTTGGGAAGGTTCAACCCGTTAACGTTCATTGGTTTCGCAGTGAAACCACACATTGAGCAATTTTTGCTCTGCATGAACGAAACTTTGCGTTATTTTTCATTCATACCTAAAAAGCCAGATATATCGGCCAACTTATATAAAAATTC
>BGPR01006308.1:0-40992 GCA_013235015.1 Araneus ventricosus | reverse complement strand
CCAGATATATCGGCCAACTTATATAAAAATTCCAGTTCAACAGCTTTGGTATTCACAAAGATATCGGCATTGCAAGAGCTATATTGCTTTCGATCTTGATATCTTTTTAAATTGTATCTTCGAAACAAATATTGAATTTTATGAATGTTAAATATCATGAATACTGACGTATACTTAGAAATAAAATGCATAATTTAGATGTCATTTCAGTGATAACTTATTCGAAAGAAAAATAGCCCGTTACCGTTCATTGGTTTCACTGTGACACCACAAATTTCTCGAAAATAAAAAAATGCCCCTTTTTTTTACTTTTACATATTTATGACCAGTTGCATGATTAATACTTAGTTTTGAAATAAATTCTGGAATTTTGAAAACGAAAAATATAGTGTACTTGAAAAGGTTAAAATACATTGAGTAAATAGGAATTCCGCCGGAAACAAAGGAAATATCGTTAAAATGTAGGATTACCATTATAGGCAGTATCGTTATACACAGGTTTCACCGTATATATTTAGAAAATGCTATTCAGCTGACAAAAATTGTTTTCAATTAGTGAGATTTTTTTTATCTTTTAATAGTAAGTGTGCACATACTTCTTTTTTTGATGAATTGATATACCAAAATTAAATGTTAAAAAATGAATTCGCCAGAATTCCATATGAAGTTTACACACATTTAAAGAAAAGCAAATACAATATTTTTTGTAGAAAAATCTCGTCAAAATATTAGTTCCGAACGGAGGAATTGAAAATTTTGGAAAAAAGTAAGTTTTATTGAGGTCGAAAAAAAATGGTAATTTAGGCATTAACAATTGTGCTTCAATACTAGGGTTATTGTGACAAGCTACCGCATTTAACTTTAATTTAGACTGAATAAACAGCTTGGTATATTTTTTAACTCGCATACTTAATTGTAGGAGGGGGGGGGATGAAAACATCCAAATATAGAAGTCGCCTCTTGTAGTGATCACGGATGTAGCGAACAGTCGTTTGCACTGGTGAAGCTAGCGTGGAACGTATCTCCCGTAACTAAACACATAGAAAATTCGCCGGTTCTAGATATAAACATTTCGCATGTAGTGATCAGTTTCAATGAGATGACGCAACAGAACACGAGGACAATAACGATGAAGAGGGGCCAGAAGAGAAATCGCCATCAACCCACGAACTCCGTTAGCCATTCGTACTTTAAGAAGATCGTACTTTAAGCGTTATGCATACGAACGGTTTATCCAACGAATGCTCGAAAACTAAAACAGGTTACTCTCGATAATATTTTTAAGAAACCTTAAAAAGTTAAATATATATGAATTTGTTTCAATTCTGTACATTGTATGTATTTTTTTATAATTAAAATGAATGCGTCTAATCAATGCTATCCTTATCTACACTATTAAAGTTCGACTGTAAGTATGTGTGTATGTCTGGCTATCTTCTCGCGAACCGCTAAACGGAGAAGCGCGCGGAAAGTGCTATGCGAAATAATCCAAGGAATCCATTTTGGCCATTTAAATTCCGAAATTTTAATTAGTTAAAAATGATATAAAGTAAAAACTAATTTACAACAATACTTTAATTTGTTTCAGCGCAGTTCAAACCAGTTTCATTGTTTAAATAAATATTCAATTGCGTGTTTTTCTTTCATTGTTGAAAACTTGAACGCAACAATGCAATATGGAAACCTGAACAATGCAACAAGTCAATGTGGATAGCGTTGTGTGCGTGTTTGGGTAATTGACATAAAGAAACAGAGAAATCAAAATCGCTCAAATAGAGTTTTTACTAAAAATGTTTTTTCCCGTGAGATTTAATTTTGAGATTTCATGTATGTAGCGCATCTATAATCTTTTGTTGCTTCATGCATATATAAGCTTGTTGCGGGCATATGAAAAAAATATAGCTCCCGAGCTACTTCGTGTTATCTCCTTCCCTCCGTACTAAAGTCAGACAAAAAAATAATTCTGGAATTAGTAGGCATTCGCCATGACACGGTGTAATGTTTTTACAGAATAACGATTTTTTTGTATTTTTTTGCGATATTTTTAAAATGAGTCTATTTCGACATGTTAATGCAGACGGAATGTTTGAACCACTCTTTCCTTTTATTTAGGAGAGAATGTTGGGCTTGTTTCACGTGACCTCACTTCTTCTCATTATTGACGCATTATTCGAGATAGCCCGTGCAACGCCGGGCCACGTAGCTAGTATACCTATAAATTTCGATTATTTTAAAGGAATTTCTTATCTACTGATCATTTGGATGGAGTGAACTCACGGAGTCCACTATTTATAATTTTTTTTTTTCAATTTAACATCAATCCATAGATATCGACTCGAGAAGTATAACCATAAAAATGGAGACTTCTGTTCTCAGCGTGCGGAAAAGAAGAAGAATTTAAATAATATTTTATAAGAAGTGACCCAAAAGCTACATAACAGTTTTAAAACAAAAATGCATCTTTAAATTCAAAATTTTGGAACAGAGTTGGTTCTTTATTTTCTTGGGGTTTTTTCCCCTTCAGAACATATATCTAAAATAAGAAACACTTTTTAGGGAAAAAAATATAGCTATTTTTTTATAGAACAAGTTGTTCGTTTTAAAATGGAGTGTGAATCGTTTAGAAAAAAAGATCGAAAAATATTAGGATCAATTTATTGAAACATTCGTATCATATTTCGTTTGAATATTTGTAATTTCTTTAAGATAGATTCCTTATAGGAATACTGCCTATTGAATAGGTTCTCAACACACAACTTTCAGAAAATTTTTGTTTTTAATGTTTCGTATATTTTAAATAATTTGTCTTCTGCCCTTACATTAATTTGCTGCACTTTCGATGCTTTAAAACCTGTTCGTACCGATAATACCCTAATTGTATTTTACGTCTATTAAAAGATTTTCCTTATGAATATAAGAAATGTGACCTCCATATAAGTTTCATGGAAAAAATCTTCCATTAAAATCGATTCTTCATGGACGAAATGTAAAATAGTCTATAATAATTAAGTTTAAATAAGCACAAAGTTCTAAAAGAATGCCAACAATGGTGAAAGAAACCAAACTATTTTATTGATCGTCGCAGTTATTACAAAAACAGAGCATGAATCTATTGTATAAAAACGCGAGATATCGAAACATTTCATTAAAGAACCGCAGAAAAATTAGATGTTTTCATGTTCAAAGGAATTCAAGTCGTATAACGGGCATAGTATTACAGATATCAATATTTGAGATTTTAAGTAGACAAGGGAATGGACAAAGCTTTTCCAGTAGTTATAAGAAGCACAGAAGGAAAATTATTTTGTTGCAATTTTCTTCATTTCCAGCAGAGAGAGAGGAGCAAGCAGTATCAACCAGCAACAATAGAGAAGGAACTGAAAGCATCAAAGAGTCGATATGCTTCGTTTACTTCTGAAACTGTGCAGGCTTCGCAGATGACATCAGAAATGTTCTTCTTTTACTGTTAGGAGGAGACATGTTAGAAGATATTTGTTGTCCTCAGCCCACTACAGAAGCAGGGAGGAACAAGCGCAATCCATGGATACAAAGAAGCAAAAACGGAGATACAGGTGGTGTAAAGTAATTTGATTCAAAGATACTATACCAACAGAGTAGGATCTGGTTTCATAAAATCCTGGAAAAGTTTCGTTCATCTCAAAAAGAGTAAAGGCTTCGGCGATACCATTGGAATAAAGTTTCATCGTAAGCAGTTAGAAAGGGACAGGATTCCAGGAGGCCTTTAGAGTCCAGATGAGATCATTTAAATCAGAACACCCCATTCCCCTAATCTGTAGTCCTCAGACAACTACAGTGAAGGTGGGAGCAAACATAATTCAAAATCTGGCATAAACAATAAGTGAGAACACCAATGACTACAGCAAGGTTCGTAAATTTTCGTTCCTTTCCGAAAATGTGAAAACGTTGAGTCTTCAGCAACACCAACGGAACGATGTTTCTCTTCAGTCTTTGAGGAGGAAGTCAAATAGAATATTTTGAATGTCCACATACTAATGCTTCAGATTTCCTCGTATGTGCCACTCAGCCCACCACAACTGAAGGGTGAAACATCTACTATTAAAAGTCCGTCATCAACAACAAGAAGAGAAAAGCATGCGATTAATTCAAGACTTCAACTTGGACTTCAATTCAAGACTTCGAAGCTTTTCCTTCATTTTTAATACTTTAAAAAGTAATGTTTTAGAGAATACCATCATAAGAGAGTTTCTTCTTTGATCAAGAGGGAGCACAAATTGAAGAGTATCTTGAGTGTTCACATATCAATGGTTCAGACCCCTTCATTTGTAGTGCTTAGCTCACCACAGCGGAAGGGATAAACACCTGGAATTTAAATTCCATCATCAGCAGCAAGAAGAGAAAAACTTCCGATTTCTTCAAGACGTCGAAATTGTTCCTTCATTTTTAAAACTTTAAAAGTAAAGTCTTCGGGAATAGCATCATAAAAGAGTTTCTCCATTGACTTTCAGGAGGAAGCAAAATTAAAGAGTATCTTGAGTGTCTACATATCAGTTCTTCTGATTCCTTTATTTGTAGTCCTCAGCCCACATCAACTGAAGGAAGAAACATCCGCAATTTAATGTCTAACATCAAATGGTGAACAACAATTGTTGGCATCAATGCGTCGGAATATGTCCTTCATTTCTTTTAAGTGTAGAAGCTTTAAGGATGGCTTCAAAATAGAGCAGCTTCTTCATCAATCAGGATGGGGCGTGATTGAAAGAGATCGTGAATGTCAGTGAAGTCATTTAGCTCAGTGTTTCAATCCTCCCATCTGCAATGCTCATCCCACTACGGTGGAAAGGAGGAGCTTCAACAGTACTCAGTCAGGAAAGTGACCATCGTTGCTGACCGACATCTTTGGCTGAAAAAGAATAGACACAAATCTTGAACTCAGCAAGTCAAGATAAATGATTTTTACATTTTTTCTCAAAGAGCACGAAGGTTAGTGAGAGTCCGCAGCGGCAATGAATAAAAGCGACCAAAATAAATATAGAGAAGTGGATCACAAAACATATATACAATTTTACAAAGAAGAATATCATCTGATCATTTCTAAATTTCTCTGTGCTTTTGCATTCATTCCTGGCAATGAATCTTATACTCCATTGGGGACTGTGGCGCATTTTTTATAGGATCATCGGATGGATTTAGAATACAAATTGAAGCATCTTCAAAGCAATCATTAAAGAAGGGATTTGAGGATAATAGTGCAATCCATAATTTCCCGGCATTCATCAGCAGCAATTTTTCGTTTTTGCACAGAAAGGTATTTTGTAAGTCTTCCATTAATTCACCCCCAAAAAATGGGTTCGGAAATAATCCATCAATATTAGAATAAGGATTGATGGACATATTTGCAAATGGTTTTTTTCTACGGCAGTATTTTGCCATTTTTCATTAGCTGATTCAGAATTTTCAGTGGCGTTAATAACATAAAAATAAGGGGCGTTTACTTGCGTGCTAGCATCCTTGTTTTTTTCACTTGAAACCACGACTGTGGAAAACAGCAAGCAAATAATTATTTGGCTATAATATTTTCAATTTTATCCCTTTCCTTCAAGTGTTTTTTGATCACACCAATTCGCACAAACTCAAACAGATCTATTAAAATTAACAACTGCACAGAAGGTTCAACCAATAGTGAGACAAAATATAACAATAAAGTTTTTGTTGCTGAACGTATTATAAGAATGAATGCATTGTTTCTTATTGTTTAAAGATGAAAATGTTTTTTGCAGGTAACAGTGATCATTTTGCAATAATGAAATTTCAATAATACTGCAGAAAAAAGTCGAGCTATGTAATTCATTTTAGATGTTTTTAAGAAAAAACTTTTAACTAATTTTAAAAACAAGTTTTACAAAATAATTTAAAAAATTCTATTTATTCAAAAACCTTTATTTGCTCTAATTAAAGTTGACATATTCCATTGCTACATATCTTTCTTTTTCTTTAGTATAAAAAAGGAAACGGTAAGTATATACGTTATCGACAAAGTAGATAATTCAACATTTCATAGAATACCGAGTTACTTCATGAAATAGCTGATCAAGGTAAGTTAAAGCGTAAAACTTACTTGTATTCTATAGTTTAACTAGTTATTTCAAAGATAACGATCTACTTCTGTAAAATAACCGGCACGATTCATCCCATTTGTTAGTGCCAGCTACTCTATTCCGATGCACAGTGTGATTTTAATTCAAGTTTCGAATTCAAAAGATTATAAAGCGAGAAATACTGATCAGAAATTGTACACCAATTCCAACAAATTATAAATGCCATATAGTAATAATGATTTGAACTTCTATGCTTTACTTACGCTGTTGAAGCGAAACATCGAAAGTTGAGCATTAAACCTCTGATTGCGGATTATTTTTCAATTCACTATTTAGATGCAAATGTGTTCACATGCCATTGAGCCAAGCGAGTTGTTATTTACATGCAAAGCTTTATTAGTATAACATGATTTAATGCTATTAAAGTACTGTGACAAAATCGTATTGTGGGTGTACGTGAATGTAATCCAATAAGCAGGATTAAAAAAATAAAGCGCTTTATTTTACAAATATTCTAGGAAAAGAAACGTAACACAAGTATTAAAACAGCACTTGTAAATATTCGCACCAGAGATTACCAATAAATCTCAACACAGCTCTCAAAGGTTTTTTATCAGCTCACCAGCTTGCTTGCTGATCAAAATCCAACTGACTCTCCTTAGACGAGCCGATGGGGGGGGGAGTGCGTCGGGGCCCGACGGGCCACGTACCTCCAGTCGGCTAAAATCTGTAGGCTTGATACGTTTGTTCTGCCTTAAATGCGTGGATTTTCAGTGCATGATTTTTGTTTGAAGAGCAGAGCGGCGAGATCTTTCCTCGCTGCTCTCTGGAGCCAGTCTGGTCGGAGAGGGGCGGATCCAGTTTAAGTAGGATGTGATGTCTTCTTCTGTGGGCCAATCAGGTGTAGCGGAATCCAGTGGGCGTGGATGGTGAGTTGGCTGGTGTCTGCTGAGGCTCAGGCGAGAAATTGCATGATTTTGGAGTAGGTTGGAGGATTGAGAAGGAAAGAATGAGAGCCAATGAGAGGATAGGATTTGGAACAATTTAGGAGAGGGTGTGTGGGTGATGGTTCATGAGAATCGAAGTGGGGATTTTAGATATCAAAAAAGATGAAGAGATTGAAAAAGGGGGGGGGGGATCTGTTTCAATTGATGAGCAAAATTTTTTATGAAAAGAGACTTTTATTGACTCTCCTTGGCTTGATAGCTTGCCTTTATACTGTTCAACAGGAAGTGACTTCATTGCGTAGGAAGTGACGTAATCTCTAGAAAGTTCATGAAACCAGTAGAAATAGATTGAAAGTTCGAGGTCCTTCTAGAAAATTCCTTTTGTTGCCAAAATGGTCGGCAATTTATCGCCAAAGTCGCCAAGTTTGTCTCCAAGATTAGCATCTCAGGGAAACGACTTTATAGCTTTGTAACAATACATGTGTCTGGTCAGTCACAAGCACTCCTCCTAAACGGTGAACGGCAGAGACTTGAAACTTCCACTCGATATTCTGGGGTACATTTTTAGGTCAACTGTGCTGTTTCCAACTTTCAGAATTAATTCATTCTTAAGATATTTAATTAAATAACAAAAATTCCGCCAATTTTCGGCTTTTTTCCTCGGTTTTTCGCCAATATCTTCTCAAATATATATTGAAGAGGTTGATTAATATACCTTTTTAAAGAGCAGAAAATTATCTTCTTAATGGTTTCAATTTAAATGTCATGCTTTCTTTTCCCCTAATTTTAATAAGAATTTCAAATTTAATTTCAAGCACAATTTGTAACAATGGTTTCCATTATTGTAATTAAATTCAAACCAATTAATTGTTTTATCAGACCTTTCATATCCGTGTTTTTATAAAAGTTTGGATTAAAAAATATTGTTTTCTTTGAATATTAATAGAAAGGCAGAATTTTTACTTCCGCTTTTATTTCGTAACATATACCTCTTTCATAGCTAAACGTATCAAAATTTTGTATTTTAATTATAAATTAGATTTTTCTCAACTTATTTATGATGTACACGTAGTGGAGGCTGATATCTTCACCAAGCTCTAAATGGTACAAATAAACAAGAATATGTTCAATGAATTCGCAATAGAACGAAACTTTTTCCTTAAAGAACAAATTGTATGCCTTTCTTATAAACTCTCATCATAATGATTTGACATGAGGCCTTTTATGCCATTTGTTTAAGTTCTTTTCTGTGTTCAAGGAAGGAGACGTATTTTACTTGGAACAAAGTGTCAAAATTAATTCCTGATTAAAAATAGTTAAAAAAAATGTTAAGTTAGAACCTTAACTAGAGACTTTAAACTAGTTAATACTGAAAGAATGCAATTTTTTAAGAAATTGAATGAGTGTGAGTAAATATTATTTTGAACTTCATATATAGGGACGTCAAAGGAGGGGACTTTTGTCTCAATTTCATTGAAAAATGAGAGTTAAATTTTAAAACTATCTTAGTAGAAAAGTACTGAATAGCTTACTTAAAACTTAAATTACACATATGAACAAAAGTATTTGGACATTTGTTGCACTTTCTAGCATTTATCACCATGGGATTGTAAAAAGCACCTTTTCGTGAGAATGACCCTAATATAGAGTTTAAAGTACGGTTACTTCCAAATAAATTATTTTCCTGATGGCTACAAAATAACTAGTGTAAAATGGAATGCTATTTTAGGATTGAGAAGATACATTTTTCAAATGAAATAACGATATTATAAGTTCTTGTCAAAATAACGCTAGAACAGTTCCAGAATTTTTTAGAAACTGTTTCGTAGAAAATATCTGCATTTGAGAATGTATATATACGTTATTTTTTATGTTAACTTAATAATTTTATACGTAAATTACATAAAAATATTTTCAATCAAAATGCATTTTTCAACAACATTTCAATATTTCTTCTGCCCACTAGTCATTTCCTGGGAAAATTTTAAAAAAAATAATCAAATGCAATACAATAACGGCACAGAAGTCAAACTTGAAAAATTCATAAATTTTTTAAAAGGAAATTTAATACCATTCAGTTAAAATGAAATATGGTGAATGCAGCTATTTTGTTTAAGATTTTATTCTGTTATCCGAATTCATTACTTACCAGATTTAAGGAACCAGAGTGCTACCTTAAACAGGCCATTACAAGAATGCATCAAATAAACTGTCGAAAGTACAATATTTTTGCATTCATTCATTTACCATTTTTCCTCATTTCCTTTCAGCGATAAAAGGAGCACATAACCAGTCTTGGGATTTTAATTGATCTTTCAATTTTGTTAAACTGTGTAAGAGATAATAAGAATGAACTTCGAAATACTATTGATATTTTTCTTTTTATTACAATTCTTTTGCGAAGTCCTAAGGCAAATTTATGGAAATTATATTTCCATGTTCTGTGACATCCCTCAGAAAAAAAAATGTGGAACCATAAATTTTTAATGTCTAAATTGTCAGCAATGCTGCTGCTACTGAATTTACACCTGTGTCTAACTATGTAGTAGCTGTAAAAATTATCTGCGGGTTTGCCAAACAGCATCCTCAGATATTTATAGCATTGTTTCTCAACATATAACTTTGATTTGATGCCACTGAGGTACCGTTTTAGATGTTTTCCATCTTGTAAGCCATATTTCAATGTAAATCTTATATTGAGATACTGACAATGTAATATATGTAATTGGACTCAATTCTCTCAATTATAAATGTCCATAGCTTTCTTATAAGCAACGATAAAAAAAGGAAAAAGAATTAACACACACAGAAATAAGATTAAAATTTTGCTGACGTACGTAATAAGACTTCTCTTTCAAACAAGTAAATATCCATTCGGTAATCTATTTCATGCCAGTTACTGTGAAACAAGTTTGCAACCATTGATAGTCATATTTCGAACTTGCATGGGCAATCTCAGTCTTCCGAAATTTCTTCTTCTGTCTTCATTTCATACGGGCAAGTCTTAGATTCTGTCTTAACAGCACTTTTGGGGGCAACGATAAAAGAATTGAAGGTACGCGTAGAAAATGCTCTACATAGTTGTAAAATGGGCTACCTATTGAATTAGAGTATAGTCACAATGAGTAATTATTACGTTCGCTAAAAATGTTTGGACCCCCTTCTATTGTATTCAAATTTTTCCTATTATCGAACTTTTCACGGGAGTAATAGCCATTTTTAATACAGGCAATCGAACTTTGAATTACCCTGCATTATAATGCGGAGAAATAAGGTTAGAATTTTACTTCTGTAATATAATATTAAATATTAGTAAAAATATACTAATGGATAACAGAAGTAAGTTAGTACTCTTATTATTATTTTAATTCTATTTTAAAGAAAATATTGCTGCCCATCTAACAGTGTGTATCATAGAGGAACAGAAAGTTTTCCATTTCTCTTGAGGTAAAGTGTGATAAAGACTGAAATTGAGTGGAATCTTACAAAATAATAAAGAATCTGTGCTCTACCTTTTCAAAACTTGTGTAATTTGGTTGAGAAGTCTTAAAGTGGTTTGGAATACGTGACGCATTAAGATTCGGTCAACCACCGTTGCTGAAGTGAAGATTCAGCAAGCTTAAGCAACGATACTGCAAAACAAAATATGCATTATGTGTAATATATATTATTAGTATCCTGTTGAAATCGGGTGTTGTTTTTCTTAGGAATGTGCTAATTGATGTTGTAAAATATGTTTCTTATAAAGGGTTTATCATATATATTACATATGGATTTATATCTATACTTTGGGAATTTTACAAGTGAGATATGGAGCGAAAAGTGACGCATTAGCCACTGAATTCCGTCTGTTTTAGTGGATAGAAGGCACATGTAATGCATTTCGAATTGCTTCATATGAATCTTTTATACATATTTTTTTGCTAATTTTGAATTTTTATTCTAAGCCAAACGAGATTAGAATTTTATTAAAATAATTTAATTTAAATCTATAATTTAAATAATTTATAGATTTTTTTTGTCTAAAAGTTGCTTTGATTGAACCGAATACAGTAGAGCAGAACTGAATTGTACTGTTTCAATCAAGGGATTATTTTCTTGAACTAGAGAAGGAGCTCAGAAAGTAATTTCAATCGCTAGGTGTTAGTAAAAATTGTAAGTGGAACATTCCAAAGTGAGAAGCTATTGAAGACATCAATTGATGGTTCAGAAAGAATAAAAATTATGGTTACGTAGTTTGTATCATAATATGTGAGGAAACAAAAGAAAAAGAAAGAATACAATGCATAAAGTGTCATATTTCTGTTCATATAATGTGTTGTGGTGGAAGTTTGAGATTCCAAAACGATTTTTGCTTCAATTGTGGTTAAACTAGTGTAAAACCAGTGGTCCAATCTGAACCACTAGTTCGTCTCGCTAATAATATCTCGTTTTATATTATTTGGTTGGACCGATGACACATTAATTCCTTAAATGGAAGGATGACACACTTTTTTAGTCATTGTTTTCTTATTTTAATGTGTATTTTATTAAAGGAAAATTAAATTGTTTTGAAGATAAATAAACTACAAAAAATCGTGCTACCAGTTTTTTCTATAAAAATTACTTTTCTTTTACTGAGCGTTAAAAATGTAAGGGGGGGGTTCAAATTTGGCAAAATTCCCCTAACAGCTACAAAGATGTTTATGAGGTCGTGAATTTGTGAGAACATTGGTTGCTTGTTTTTTGAGGAGACATGTTTTTGCTATGCTGCGTTAATCCTGTGATGAATAAACAGTTCCACACTAGTAAAGAATGTGTTGTAAAGAGAAAGTTCCTCATGCGATAAAAATCACGGATTGGAACGGAGGTAAAAAACAATCAGTAGAAATGAAATTAGAGTAAAATTCCAGAAGGTAAAATAGAAGGATTAAAATTTGGATTTCGAATTAAAAAAATCGGAAAACGATTTCATTAATTCTTTGTTGATAAGATGCAAAATGTAAAATCAACAATACATAGTATGAAATGAACAAAAGGAAATATTTAAACTCTCTTTTCTTATATTTCATTGGAATGATGCATTCCTCCAGTTTATGTGGAGACGGAGTACACATTACCTGGGGTAATGTCGCCTAATTTTTCAGACATGTTATCTTATCATGTATGATCCTAAGAACGAAGGAAAATGGCGACTAAGTGAACGCCATCGTCTTGGAGGAAACAAACTAACTCGAGCACCAGTTGACCAAGTTTCAAAGAATAGAAACTCCATTAAGAAATGAAGTGATTGTTCAGCCTCTAAATTGGTGTAAACAAACTGAAAAAAAATGAGGTGGTATTTTATTTTCTTTCTTACTTATTTTCAGGAAATAAAAACGATTATCAGATATAACTTTTTCTCGATTGTTCTACAAATGAAAAACAACTCCTAAGAAGTAAACTAATCAAAGAAAAGTCATTAAACCTACTCTAAGACAGTTTTTATTGCTTTAATCATCTTGCAAATGGTATTAGATCAACAAAAGTTCAGTCTGTATTTTCACTTCATTTAGTTGTATTTTAAATGCATTTTTAACTCATATCGAGTATATATATATATATAGTTGTATCGAGTGTCTCATAATTAGTTCTAGCCTTTCAGCAGTGAACAGTCTACATCATGCTCTCCCAAGTCTTGAATGCTTTGGCTTTTGCCGCCCTTTTGGGTTTGGGTAAGTTTCTAATTCATGTTTCACTTTTTCATATTATATTACATTTTACTGAGTATGAGACCAGACTTTATCTCATCGAAGCTTCTTAAAAATGTAACTCTATAAGGTAAATTAAGATGCTTTAATTTTCTTTCTGTTTTATTCGAAGAAAAGTAGTAAAGTGGCAATCAATCGGACATGAAACAAAATATTCTTGTTTCTCTTTGTTGACACGAAATCTAGCTATTGGATGAAACAGATGGTTAACATTGGGGGTATCTATTGCAAAAAAATATTACTCAATCTGTTTAATATAAAGAAAAATTCTTTAATGAGGAGAAGATTTTGTTTCACAGTATTTTCCTTTGAAAGTTATAAGCATTGAATGGAATCCATAAAAGAAGAAGTCTGGATGTTTTGAAGAAATTCAGTCCAACTGTTGATATCCTTTTGAAATTCCAAACATCTGACTAGAAAGTCTACCTTGCATTGATCGAAGCAAACTATAATACGATTGAACAACATCTGGCATATATACTAAGTGGTACAACGTATCTCAGAGAGTACTTCCTAAGCGTTATTGCTTGGTCTTATAGCGTATGCGTGCAAACTCTTATATTGGACAACATCTTTGTCTGTATTTCGACAACTCATGGATAGATTACTCTTCAGTGATTCGCTGAAATTCAATTTCGATTTGTTTGTCAATGATCGCAATCCAGGCATTATTCACTTTTTCATCTTGTCAGCTTATTAATAATTTTCCATAATCATTATTATTTATGTCGGAGTTATAATGTTAAACCGTTGAGATCAATATTTGCAAGTTTTATTTAATGGGCATGTTAATTATCGATTTTCAAATGCAAACGTTGAGTTTCTGCTGAAGTAATCATGAAGTTACACTTCCTTTCCTTCTTGAAGTTAAACTTTCTGGTCCAAAGAATTTTTACTTGCTTCACAAAGAAAATTATTCAGGATGAAAGAAAATAATTTAAATCTCTTTAGAAACGCCTTCATACTGATGTGAAAACAATTATTTATTACACTGTAAAGGGACACCGAATTTTTAATTAAATAAAAAGTTGCAATTCAATTATTCAAATACAATTGTTTCGATATTCACTTGCATGCGAGCAGTGCATTAAAGTTTACGATAAACGTTTGAAATAAATTTCTTCAATTTCCTAGTTATTCTTCTGAAAATTTCATAAAATATTATTATATAAATCTGATAGAGTAAAATATTCAGTAATATTCATTTGTCATAACATTCAGATTTTTTAAAATAAAATAAATGAATAGAATGCTATAGAACTTCAATTTGTGACATTGTTTCATGCGCATTAAAATACAGCATGAAAATATGCGTTGGTAATTTTTGTTCAGTAAATCATTTGAACTCCTAGACACTAGGCTCACTTAGCCCTTCATTAGACATGGTTGTAATGTGCCTCAAATTAGGTAGGGCAATCCGTTAAATGCATGCTCATTTTTATCTATGATTTCTAAATCTTTAATTTACTAATTATATACCTAAACTTCATTTATTATTTTGCATATTATTTTATTCCCGTAATGTTGCATGTATATCTCCCAGAATTCTGACAATTCATTCTCATTGAACAAATTGATTTTTATGAGTCATCGCGAAATTAGAAAAAAAAAAGCATTAGCATTTGTCTCACCGATTTTAGTCAATCATTCAAAATTTATAAAAGAAGTCCCCTCACATCGCTAAATCCTCTTGGTAATAAACTATAACAATAGAATAGAACTTAAAATTTGTAAAGAAAAAAAATGAAAGGAAAAATTTCCGACTATGAGCCAGGCGATAAAAGATATCTGAAATGTATTTTCCGGACTTCTGTTGCAGCGAAAACTTAATTAATCCCCGCTCCTCGAATGCCTACGAAGATAGCTAAAAGACAAGAAACAATCGCCGTCTTATTTCAAGGATGAAAGAAAACTCATCCAAGCGATATGACATATTATCCGAGCCTGATAGGTGGGAAATGGCTTTTTTTTTAGTCGACTTGCTTTTATTTTTACGGCAAACTCCGTTTAAGGAAATTATATATCAATATCTATCCATCTGTTGTTGCTAGCGGAAATAATCAGAGGAAATCAGACAACGTAAAGTCACAAGCAAGAGTAAAAAGAAGGAATATATATACTGATAAATTCAATAAGTATTACGCAGACCATATGCGAGTAAAAAAAAGGCAAGTGCAGAATTATTTACAAAGAAATAGATTTAAAAATCAATAGGCGCTTAATCCACGAATATTAAAAGACTTTACTCTGTTGAAGCGGAACATCGAAAGTTGAGCATTAACCCTCACCCATTTAATTCACTATTTAGATGCAAATGTGTTCACATGCCATTGAGCCAAGCGAGTTGTTATTTATATGCAAAGCGTTATTAGTATAACATGATTTAATGCTATTAAAGTACTGTGACAAAATCGTCTTGTGGGTGTACGTGAATGTAGTTCAATAAGCAGGATTAAAAAAATAGAGCTCTTTATTTTACAGGTATTCTAAGCAAAGAAACGTAACACAAGTATTAAAACAGCACTTGTAAAAATTCACAACAGTGATTATCATTAAATCTCAACACAGCGCTCAAAGGTTTCATATTAGCTCACCAGCTTGCTTGCTGATCAAAATCCAACTGTCTCTTCTTGGCTTGAAAGCTTGCCTTTATACTTTTCAACAGGAAGTGACTTCATTACGTAGGAAGTGACGCAATCTCCAGAAATTTCATGAAACCAGTAGAAATAGGTGGAAAGTTCGAGGTCCTTCTTGTAAATTCCTTTTGTCGCCAAGTCGCCAAATTTATCGCCAAGATTAGCATCTCAGGGAAACGACTTTATAACATTGTAACAGTACTAAACAAACACATTTGACTGTGAAAATCACAGGATGGAGGAGAAAATAGACTTGACTTGCTTTCAACACGTGAAGATCGCGGGATACATAGTCAGAGGGTTAATTGAAGTATGCTGTTTAAAATTGATTTCCTTGGAAAAAAACTTAATAAAATTTATTGTTTAGTGTATGATATATATTAAATTCATCTCTTTATATATAGTCTTGCAGTTACTATTTTTCCCCTATGCGTTTGCATAATTTCAACACACGAACTCTACTTTTTGAATTTGTCAGGTTTTCTTTTCTTTCCTTTTATAGTATTGATAATTTCAAATTATATCACTTGAGGTATAAAAATTTTCTATGAATTTCATTAGAATTTTTAGTGAAAAGTGATTTTTGTGAATATTATACTGTTATTGTTAGTTCTCAATCAAAGCCTTCCATTTATTTATTTACTTTTTTTATTTGCAGCTTTTGGTAAGAAAATTTTCTCTTTATACTTTATTTTCCTTATATTCTTTCATGTTTGTGAAGATGGAACTCTGGGATGGATTTTATATCGTTGTATGTTCTCAATGACAATACACTATTTTAATATTTTCGTAACAAAATTATCACTAAATCGATTAACATTAAATAAATTTCGATTCCATGCAAGTAGCACCATGTAGGGAATGCGAGAAAAATTGATTACAAGATTAATATAATGCTCTTAGAAATGAGATACCAAATGCATTAAACACTAAAATGTAGAAACTAATAAAAATAAGAAGTTTTAAAAAGTACTTTTATTAGTGCACTAAAAAATTTTCGATAACAAAATCTATTTTATTTATTAATAACCCCTTAAAGGTATGATTTCAAAAAGTTTTTTATAATAATTATTAATCTCCAATTTTGAATTATAAAAATGGAACATCATTAAGGGGATTGCATTTACATGATATCGACTGAGAAAATTAAAATTACCTGTTAAGTTATAAATTTATTCTCATCCTATTCAACAGTGATTTAAAGAATGTTTGTAACTGGATCCGTATGCTTTTTGCTTATAAATATGCAAGTTACGGGTAAAAAACTTCGGGAAAAATTTGGAATTTTTTTAAAGAAATCTTTATATCTTCCCGAATATTCCTTCCATTTTTACGCTAATGCATGTTAATATTTCGCACATCACACAAGAGTATTTATGAAAGTTGCAAATTATTATCAGCTGTCTTTGAAGCGGGGTGAGCCAAAACCCTTCTTCGTCTTCTTCAGTTTCTGGTCAGTCCCTTAACTTCCCTGTTGACCAAATCTCTGTAAATTGTGAGTTACAATCTATTCTTTATGTGGTCGAAGTTCAAAGAGATATTCAGAAAAAATATGCAAATTTCAGAAAGTGTCCTCAAGTTTGGCCAACATTGTATTATTTTAAATGCTTCTGCTGCCTCCAGATGGAGCTGATGCTCACCCATGTTCATCTGTGACTTTGGATGTGTATTGTATGCCTTATCTACCATTAAAGCTGGGCTACGTTCTGTTGAAACATCCTGTATAAGAAGTGCAAAGCAATATTATGGAACCAGTAGATTTCAATAATCAAGAATACAAGCACGCAATTTTTAATCTAAATAAAAATGGACTGATAAAATCTAAAGCGATTTGAAAATTGTATCAACAAATGTAGAATCTATTGAGTTAAATGTGTCATATTTTGAACATTATGTCTTTGAATATGCCTTAATTAAAACAATCTAATAATTTGTAATTTAAAAACTATATTTTATTTGAATAATTACGAATCCTATTACATTAATAAGAATTTTATATGCAGATGCATCAAACATATTCTGTTTATTATAATTATTTGCAGATTTAATTTCTAATGACATTGTTTCTTTAATTACAGCGGAACGTAAGAAATCTTTATAATCATATTATATTCCACAAAATGTTTTCTAATCCGTATTAATTTATTATAACATTTTTGTTGCATTCTAAACATATTAAAGGAATCAGTAGATTTCAATAACCAGGAATTTAGAGTCTAAATTTTTAATATGTAGAAACTCGAACAAAGAATTTTAAAAATATTTTAAAATCATATAAAAATATAGACACTTTTATGTTAAATGTGTAATTTCTATTCTAAAGAATATTTTTTAATACCTATCTCTATTAAAAAAATCTAAAAACGAATTAAATAAAATTTAAAATTTATTTGAAAACATAATGTATTTATTTCTCTTTAATTCCTAGATATATGGATCAAATATATTCTTTTTATTATAATTATGGAGAGAATTGTCTTTAATCATACTGTTCTTTTCATTACAGCGGAACGTAAGAATCTTCCACAATTTTAGCATACATTTAAATATGTGGCGCTTTCTGAATACGTATCGTACTTATTACGATTTATAAAATTATCATTTAAAACAACGAGTTTCCTTGAGTTCACAGATATAAAATCATTGTGACTTATTTTTCTTTTCTTCAATAAAAAAATATATATTTGTGACTTCAAGATGACTGCATTTATGACGCCACAATTATTATTAATTATTACAGTTAATATTGTTTATAATTCACATTTTTTTCTTTCTAAATATATTGAACTTTTTGTAAAATCAATGAATAATTTCTCACGCATATTATTATGCAATTATAACAGATTTAATCTTTATATATAAAAGGCAAATACCATGACTCTCTCATCACGAAATCTCCCAAACCACTATGACTAGAAAGTTGAAATTTGGCAGGCGGTTGCTTCATGGGGAGTAGGTACTCACTAAGAAAGGAGTTTTCAAATTTTGAACTAGAATTTTAATTATTTAAAAATTATCTTAAATTTTTACGTTTTTCAGGAATACCTTCGGATCCTATTATTGCAAAAAACAATATTTACATCATCTTAAAGAAAAAAAAAATTAGCTTTCCAATGACACCGATCTTATTTCCATGCAACATTTTGTTTTTGTTTCAAAATGTTTTAAAACATGAATTGTAACAATGTTTTTATTGTTGTAAATAAAATTCAAACCATCTCATTATTTCAGAAAATCTTTTAATCACGAGGATTTGCAATTGTTACGGTTGTGATAGTATAAATTGTTTTCATGGGAAATTAACTTCAAAGCAGAATTTTCACTTTAATATTCATTGCATAGATGAAATATTTTATCGCGCCTGCTTCAATGGAATATTTTATTTAATACATTGCAACAGACATTTCATTTCAGATTTTATTTGTTTTGTTTTCAAGCAGTTAATTTCGTGCTTTCCTGTCATTTTCAAAAAACGCTTTTAAATTTTCGTTGTATGATATGTAAGTTTTTATTCAAATTTTGGTTAGACATGAGTGTACAGTTTTGCCGGTCGGGCTTTCGCGGCCATATTCAGGGTTAATCATTCTACCGATGACTGATAGATGAATTGATTGAGAGTTATTTGAAATGCAATATTCAAGTTTCGTTAGTTGTGATACATCATACAGAATTGTATCGTTTGTTTTAAAATTTACGTCTTTACATATTTTACTATCTGACAAATACAATAAAATAATCACTTTTTTTATTCATCTTTCCTGAGTTATCGCGGGTTGAAACTGTGACGGGGAATGCTTTAATTAATGTGAAATACAAAAATAAAAACTAATATAAGCTGGCTAACCAGCTGGCCGCCGAAGGCTGCTAGTATAATATATTCTTAGATATTACTGGCTTAGAAATATTCTCTTAATTTCAGTTTTATTTGAAACTGAGTGAATTCTTGTTTGATTTGTTTTAATTATGCTAAAGTAAATAATAAAGGCATATAAATTTGCTAATTCAAGTAGCATTTCTATGAGAAGGACATAATTATTGCTTTTACATCATTTAGCCTTTACTCTATATTTGCATTGTTAATGAAGTTCTTTTTATCATCAATAACTCATGATTATTTTTCTTTTTTTAGCCGGTCATAATGGAAGTAAGTACTCCACTGAAACGTTACTGGCTTAGTAATTTTACTGAACATGATGCACATTAATTGCCCATATTTTTCCAACCTTTTGGTAACAAGTTTTTCTAAGATTTGATGAAGCTGTAAAAAAATGGTCAACATTATCTATTCTTGAAGATGTATTGCTAGAACAATTTACACTAGAAGAAGTCCTTGTCCACTGGTCAAGGAAGCAACCGTTGATAGAAAATCACAATATTCAGATGCCAAATCAACATTTGCCTCCTTTAAGGAATGCTCCTACTAAAATGATGACAGGATGTTCCAGGATGATATATCCCATGCCTTCAGGTCCATATATTCCGTTTTTGGCTTGTGAAGTTGTCTAGCCGATTCCAGAATATGCGTTAACGACCTAGAACATGAACCCTATGGAGCATAGTATCTGGGATACTACCAAAAGAACCATTCGTTTACTAGATTCTAACATATCACACTCTAGGATTTATAGGCCGTTATCGAGACATCTTAGTTGCATTTGTTTCTTGATTGGTTAGAAAAACTATTTTCATTCAGGGATAACCTAACAGGTTGCAGAGATGTTTTTCAAACTCTTATAAGGATTGGTAATAGTTGAATAACGAAAAGTTACTTTGTCAGTTTAAGCTAACGGTGTTTTATTTTGCAGATTATTTAACATAAATTTTAACGCAATACTGATAGATATATATTCTATATTGCATAATATTCTTGAAAAATATATATTTCTTTTGACTCGCATTTTTATAGCTTGGAGGTAAAGCTAACAAACTCCAAAAATACAATATTTTGCTATTAGTGTCAGATCGAAAAAATTGTCCCTCAAATTTTATGAATACAAATTAGCTCTCAAAGTGTTTAGTAATAGATATAAAAGAATAATTATTAGAAAAATAGATTATTTTCAACTTATATCATAATAAAACGAAAAACAAATAATACCTCTAAATTATATCCATAACATCATTAAAAGAAATAACAATTTAGTGTTTTTGAACAATTTCACATAACTCCATATCTATTATAATTAATAACTTTTCATTTTGCAGATCCTTTTGATGATGCTGCCAGTGTTTTGGACAACTTGTTCTGAAATATCTAGGATTTCCCCTTCATATTTATCATACAGTTGAGAGATAATAAATTAATCAAATTAAACATGAGTGTTTTAATTAAATATTGAAATAATATTTGTCTAGTTTTTAAACAACTTCTCTGTAATTTATTAGTTGTTTTTGTAGAACAAAAAAATGAAATAATAAAAATAATATTAAAAAAATAACTTGTACGTGTGTTTTCATACCTTAAATAGACATGCTGTTTTTTCTACGAAATGAACTAAAATAAATAATTGTTGACAAGTTTCGTAATTCATAGAAACAAATTTTATATACTTTTTATCAAATAGAAGACCAGATCTTGGCGCATGACTTGATTTATTCATATATATTAGGATCTTGATAATTTTTCAAATCAACACTTTGTTCAGGAAGAAAGATATGGCTTTAAATGATTGTATCATAGCTATTAATTTATCAACAATTTAAAAAAAATCGTTTAGCAATCATTCACCACAAAAATAGTCTGAGTGGGAACAGAAAAATATTTAAACAATGTTCATAAAATATTTAAACAACGTTCATAAAATATTCAAACAATGTTCATAAAATATTCAAACAATGTTCATAAAATATTTAAACAATGTTCAAAAAATATTCATAAAATATTCAAACAATGTTCATAAAATATTTAAACAATGTTCATAAAATATTCAAACAATGTTCATAAAATATTTAAACAATGTTCATAAAATATTAAAGCAATGTTCATAAAATATTCAAACTATGTTCATAAAATATTCGAACTATGTTCATAAAATATCTGAACAATGTTCATAAAATATTTAAACAATGTGATGTAGATGTTGATGTTTAAAAATTGGTAAGGATAATTCGGTATAAAGTGCACCTCTTTGCGGTCCAGAGATCCAGTAAGAAACTAAAGATTTTGACGAGGATTTAGGACACTCAAAATTTCGCTCGCAGTGGATGGTTAGACAAACTTAAAAAGAGACGTGAAATATTGTTTAAAACCATATCACGAGAAAGCATAGCTGGTTCTAAAGAGGTGTGAGAAAACTGAAAGAATTATGCTATAAAACTTTTGGACGTATACGGTGCAAAAAACATCATCAATGCAGATGAAACGGGGTCATTTTTTAAATACCTACTGAATAATTTTTTGAACATTTAAAGAAGACAAGCGCTTCGTTGGGAAAATAACAGAGAATAAAACCTTTTTTCACATGCAAATGCATGCTGAATAATCAAAATTGTTAGCAATAGGACAATATAAAGGTTCCATATATTCCAATGTCACAAAAGAGATAGCTGTACTATTATTTCAATAAGTATGCATGGCTGACTTTTCGAATGCTTGAAGAGTGTCTGATGAGAATTGATTGCGTCCGCCGGATTATGCTTCAATATGCAAATTGAAGATCAAAAAGGTTTTGTTTTTTCTTCTGGCCAATGCAATTTCAGAAACTCAGTCATTGGATCAAGGCATTATAAAAATGTCTGAAAATTCGTTATCGAAAAGGAATCCTACAAGAAGTTATAAGAAACATTAGAGAAGAGCCTGTAGGTAGACAATTGTGTTAATTTAAGAAACTTCAAATCAGAATAGACGAATGCTTGGCCGTATGATGTTACTGCATCTACTATAAAGAAATATTTTGTTAAAGCCGGTTTCAAAAGTTATATTGAATATGATGATGTTGCAGAATTCCAATAGCCTGGGAAATTTGAAACAAAAATGGCAGCATTCAAAAGATGTGGGAGATGTTAAAGAAGGCATAGAGCTCTCTAAATTTTTCAGGATCGTCGAGATCCGAGCCCGACCCCAGAGCTTTATATTATGATAAAAAATATTGGACACTATTTTCTCAAATATTAGACAACATCAATCTAAAAAACTAAAATTATTGTTAGTTTTCTTTAATTAAGTATGAAACTAAATATTTGTGTTTCGTAAGCTTTCTACCCACTTAAAATTTACATTGAATACAATGCAAGTTTCAAACTTATATAAATTATTGAATGCCATCATGAGAAAAAAAAGAGAATATTTATATACATTTCTAATCTAAAGCTTTCATTGATAAATTAGATGTAAATTTATTCTCATCAAATTATTTATGCAGATTACTAGAACGTTGAGCAGGTAAATTTTAACCATTCTACTCACCTTCCAATGAATAAAATAACAAGGAGAATAAAACATAGCATCAGCGATAAATTCCTGTGGGAGAAAGTTTGGCGAATATCTGCTTCCTGGAATAAGACATGCAACTTCCCAATTTACACTCTCGGCAATAGCAATAGAATGTAACTAATTATTTATAAATCTCAGAAATTTAATTATAGTCTTGTAATTTTCAAAATATACAATTAGCATTATTGGTATAAATTGAAACCACTTACATTCGTTTTTAAACTTTTGAAGATTTTTTATACGATTAACTATATTATAAATACTATCAACTTCATTTCAAAAGATATTTTCTGCCAGTTATACAGTTAAGCACCGGTAATCTGGTCTAGATGGGACCAGACACTGTCCAGATCACCGAAAGTCTGGATTGAATGGAATCTGCCTCAAATACACCTAATACAAGTTTTAGATGGATACAACTATAACAATCGATGTTTTTTCATGAATGCATCAAAGTTTTCCTTAAGTCATAAGTAGTAGCTAAACGTCCTCCCGCTGGTGTGATGCATACACAACACCCCTCAACTCAGCCTACCTTACTGGGTTTAAGGCGGAAAGAGCCGTAGGGGAGAAGAACCAAACAGTCCTACAAGGAAGAAGCCGGCCCAACGTATTTATTAAAATATTCCAAACATTTTTACAAACTTCACCGTAACATTAGTGGAAATTAATTAAATAGATTTTTTTAAAAAATACATTTCTTTCAGTTAATTATATCAGTTCACTCAGACAACATCAAATAAAATGCAGAAAATATGCTATAACAAAAAATAAAAGATAACTCCACTATACTGCATTATACAAATATTAACTGGGGGAAACCAATATTACATAGAATTAAAAATTTTCTCATTACTATAATCCACCAACAAGGAGGAAAACAATTACACAGAAAATAACTAAATTGCGCCATTTAAAAAAAACCACATCACACCACAAACAAAGAACACATCACACAAACACACACACGGGAACAATTCGACAAAAACAAAACCCGTTACAATCTGACGTTCATTCCAACAGGGAGAACGTTGGTGTGGGGCGGAAGTTTGGAGAGGAGAGTGCCAGCTGAGTGTCGTCCTCATCATCTGACCGCAGTTCAAAATTTCAAGGTCTCTCCAAAATAGCCAAAATAGCTTCAAAACGGGACTTTAATATAACTAAACTAAACTTAACTTAACTAAAACTTCCTCTATATCTTAATTAACGTAGATTAGTAACAGAATCCACACATTGTTATTATCGTACTAACCTCTCACTAAAATTAGTATATCCTGCTATTTTTAAAAAACCCCTCCGGATTAACTGGATGTCTGGACAAGCAGGGTGTCCGGATAAACGGGACTCTACCGCAATCGGAATGAAAAATTTAACAATCAGTTCAATAACAGTCTGTGTGTTACAAAAACAGTATCAAAAAACAGCTTGATAGGCTTATCAAAAAGAGGTTTACCAATGAATACATACGTCTTCTAAACACATTTATGTAGCATCTTTATTGCAGCAGCACAGGAAAATATAAAATAAATTTTTACGGTTTGATAACTGGGTTATTATAATATTTCGGTTTAATAGCCGAATGTTATCCACTCTAAGATAAAGTTTATTGGTTTAATCATTTTGTAAATGGTAATAGATCAACAATATATACACTTAATCGATTACTTCATTTTATTTAATACCACAGCAATTATTTTTTGAGATCCATCTTGAATATATATATATATGGGACGCAACTGTCTCAAAATTACTTCTAGCCCTTTAGCCGTGAACAGTCTTCAATTTGCTCTCCCAAGTTTTAAATGCTTTGGTATTTGCCACCCTTTTGGGTTTGGGTAATTGTCTTTATTAAGGCGTAGCTACCTTTTAATTGTCAAAATTTTTATTGAACTTAATCTTTAGATAAAAAGCAGCCTCAATTTCTATAGAGCATGAGAAAATAAATGCACTCGTTTCTCCTTATTAGTGCAAAATGTAGACTTTACATGAAAATTAGGGCAATGGCAAATAAAAATCAGGCCAATAAGACATTAGGAAAATGAAACTATTTATTGGGCTAATAAATGTAACTCTGCTTTCGAGAAAAAGAGAAATTCTTTAATGACGGATATATCTGAGAAGTCATTTGTAAAAATAAATTCTCAAAAAAATTGATTTCTCATTCCCGAAAATAAATTCTCAAAAATTTGATTACCCATTTCTGAAAAGAATTTATCAAAATATTGTTTTACTCATTTCAGCAAATAACTTCTCGAAGATTTGATTACTGAAAACTTAGCTGGATTTTAGGGATTTATGGCATGACGTTACTTGTTTTGCAGTTTCTGTTTCACTCATCCACACACCACAGTTCGCCATTTTATGCAATATTTGTTTTGACCTACACATCCATCCACCAGAGAAATCTGAAAATTCTCCCACATGGATTAATGCTGCAAGATTGACTGCCAAATTTTGGAGCAACATATCCAAATTTTTCCAGATTGACATGTATACAATCTGCACTATAATGACATCAATTACCAAATGTCGAAAACATATTTACACACCTAGTACAATAAAATAAGAAGAGCGCATTACTTTTGTTCCAGGAGAAGATTTAGATGCTAGAATTTCCTGGTATGAGACATTGTATAGTTTCCACATACACACAAAAAAAATTGCTAAGGCGCAGCATATTTGCACTTCGTAGTTTAAAAAAAAAATATCACTCTTGAATTTGAATTCATTTTTCTAAATTAATTATGAATGCAGGCCAGAAAAAAAATTCCAGATGTAAACCTACAGATTTTCTGACAAACACCAATTTGCTGGCTGTGATATTCACAGATTTAATGTTTGTTCCGAATTCAATATATAAATAAGCATCCGATATATTAGAGGGACTGAAATAGGTAGATTTTGTGAGGGTATGTGCGTTTGAAAACGACGCTACGCGTTGGAATGTGGAATATCTTATCCACAAACCAACATTTCTGGTGTTTCGCTGTCTCAAATCTTCATTTGGTTGAATTTTCAGCAGAATACATCGGTACATGTAGACGAAGATCTCTCAGTGGCGTTAAGGTCCAAATGTGCGCAATTTGGTATTGCTCGGTGGTTTGGAGAAGGGTTGCTGTCCCAAGATTGCAAAATATCCATAAAAAACCTCTTTAATAAACAGAAAAACGCAAAATTAAATACTTGAGTTAATAGCAATGGAAGAAAAGCCCGTGATTAAATATTTGAAGCAATAATAATAACGATTTGAATTCCATTACTAAAAAGAAAGGTCTCATATTTTTTAAGATGGTGAAAAAATAATTTTTGTGAAAATATATATTTTCCGGAGTTGTCAGTGAAAAACTTCAAGATTTCCTTTAATTCACAAATGCAATGCTAATTAAAATTTTTAAAAAGTCGATCCAAGATGCACATTCTTACCTTACAACTTGCGTTTGTGCCAAAAGTGGTAGTTCTGCGTCCAACAGTCTGCTCTGTATAGCGTCAGCAGACACATACACATAAATATGTTCACTTTTATTATTATTAGTTGAGATAGTTAATTCTGAAATTGGGAAATTGAATTTTGGGGGGGGGGGTTTATCTTGAAAAATAATAACAAACACATTTTATTTCTCGAATTTCTGCGATATTCTTTCTTTTCTTTGTATAGTGTTGAAAATTCGTATTGCTGAAGAATGAACAATTTTCTTCTAGTTTCCTTATAGCTTATAACAAATGCTTATTTATTATCAAGATCAGGTAATTACTGTTATATCTCTCTCAAAGCACTTCCATTAATTTGTTTAATGGGTTTTTTGCAGCTTTTGGTAAGAAAAATTTTCTTGTTATTTATCTGAAGATATTAAACGTAAGAATGAATCATACCTCTGAAGGTTGCATTTGGATGATATGAACTGAAAAAGTGAAAGCAATTCCTATTCCGTTTAAATGATATTTCGATTTAATGATTTTTTATGGTTTCAAAATATTACGATTTAAATTTATTCTTATCGTTACAGACAATATGTAGTTGATTTATTTTTTTTATACGCAACACAATTCTTTACTTTGGCAAAGATATTTTGAATGTCATTTTTTTACTTACATGCAGCTATAAGAATGCTCTTTATAGACTGTATATTAACAAGAAATTCGGTTATTTCCAGGAAGAGGATTCGATGTTTTCTATTCCGTTTCAATATCTGTCGAAAGTTTTAAAAATCTTCTTCGCAAAACAATAGGAATACTTCTTTTCGAACTTGATATTTTCCTTAGGGTTTCTCATGTTTCGATATTTACAGGGCCACATTAATTTTATGACAAAGACTTGGATTTAGGAGTGTCGCGACTTCTAGAATTTAGCCTTTGTCTTGTAAGCATATTAGTTGCATGTTAAAATATCTAAATGATGATAAGACATGTAAGCTTGGTGAGTGATGTTACAGCTCAAGTATCAAACTTGTCATATAACCATGGTTAACAATTACGTTCTAAGATATCCATCGTAAAGCATCCAAACTCTCGCCAAAAAAGTCACCACAGAAGGCGTTGTGATGAAAGCTCTAAACACTCGATGCAAACTTAAACAACATTCACAAGAACTGTTTTTAAAAAAATGACAAAATGTTTGGGATAAGGGAAACACTGGACGTTCCGTTCATAAAGTACTCAAACAATTCACCTAAAACCAGTCTTTTGGACACGTGAAGAAATTCTGTTTGTCACAGGACACGGTCCATTCCCTTCATTCCTTAACAGTTTCCATTTATCGGATAGTGACTCTTGCGCCTGCGGAGAAGTCGGCGATCCCATCCACTATGCGGCATCTTGCCCATTGACTCTTTCTTGGCGTATTAAGAAAGCTTCTTCTTCACTGGAAAGTCTGTGGTACCAAAGAGTCCTAGCGAATCCGAATTCAAGAAAGAGAATAATAAACATGATTAAATTCATAATAGACAATGAAAACATAATGCTTGCTACTGGAATAAGCACTCACCTGCCTTTGTGCAATAACTCTAACCTATCCTACATTAAATAGGTTGAACATACTAACCTTGTGTTGTTTCAAACTGTAACGTTAATATCACTAAACTCAAACGCATATTCTGTTTATTATAAAATGTGCATAGAGTTAATTTCTTATCAAATTGTTTCGTTTTAATGCATCTGATCTTAAGTAACTTTTGTTAATCATATTATAGAGTATTTTTCATAATCCGCATTAATTTATCATTTCATTTTTTGAGCATGTTAAATTTGCAAAACCACGTGAGTGTTATGTGTGCCGATAATTTAGAAGCCGAATTTTTGCTCTGTATGAAATGGATGAATGAATATTAAATTATTTTAACATTGTATCAAAAATGTAGGCATTTTTATGTTAAATTTGTAACATTTTGAGCAGAATATTTTTTAAGTATTTCTTTATCAAACACAATCTAGCAATGACTTAAAAGCTGCAGTTTGTTTAAACATTCTCTGTATGTTTATTCCTATTTAATTCTTATGCAGATCCATGCAGAATATTCTTTCTATAATTATGTGCAGAGTGACCTCTAATCGCAGTACATTTTTTTATTGCAGCGGAACGTAAGATTTAATTATTTTTATACACATAAGCAGTAAAAGTATTTTTATAATAAACATGAATTTTATATATTTTCTCAAAATGATTGCTCTTAGTAGGGTTTTCAGGATTTTTTTTATTCGGTCCATGAAATTTCATACGTGGAAAATCTGTTGTGTAATATGACTGCCATTTTTAAAAACATATAAACAATTTTTATGATCTCCTGGTGTCTGCATTTCTGGCGTCTCATTATTAATTATTTTTATTTATAATTATCAGAGTAATTAATTGTTCAGAATTTTTTTTATAGTATTACTTTCATATTTGAGTACACTTTTCGAAGTCTCTGTATAATGACTCTTACATACACGTGTAATTGTAACAGATTTTGTTCAACCAATTCTTGTATATTTCTTCCTTTAAAAGCACGTCCCCCCTTTTTTTTTAAGTGCAGCACTAACCGTAACTGTGAAAATTCGTCTTTGTTCCATTTAGTTATATTAAACTAAAAAAAAGAATGTAAATATTCTAATTCAAATGACATATTTACGAAAAATGTTTGAGTTCATCATAATTTGTTATTACATTATTTAAAATTTCCTTAATATTTTCAGCACTTACAGCACTTCAGCAATACTTTCAGCACATAAATATCATGGTTATCAACAAACGTGATTTTTCATTCTTTTTCAGCCGTCCACAATGGCAGTAAGTATTCCACTATGAAGTTTACTAGTTTTCTAGTTGCATTTTTTATAAGTATGGCATCCATCCGAATTGAAAGTTGTTTAAACCTATTGAACAAAGTGTATTTTTAAGGTTTGGTAGCTTCTTATCACCATTATTTTTCCTTTGCGGAATAATAGCGTACAATTATAAATAATCAGAAGGATAATTTAATTGTGTATGGAAAACGATAAATTTGGTGAAAGGGATATTATTAAAATGTTTTAAATAATAATAAATTGAAATACCTACAAAGACTAAAGATTATAAAATTTCTCCATATCTACTTTAGTACTTAGTTGATTTGTCATTTTGCATTAATGCTATAACTCTATATGGATTGAATTAAGTTTCTGTTTTAATTCTGTAGTCGTAATTGTGTCAAACATGAATTCTATTTTCTTTAAGATGCATTTAAATGCCGAATTGTTTCTGATTGAGGAAAGGAAAGGAACAAACACCGACCCGACCTACTCGAAGGGGTGCAAGGCCCTTAGTGGGGCGGTGGGGAAAAATAATACTTAGAAAGAAAAAAAAAGAGAGAGACTGTCGCTAGCACGAAAGGGAACAGCCCCCCCCCCGACAAGTAGAGCTGGGTGGATTTAGGAAACATAAAAAATTTAAAATATTAGCCCATATTTTACTATAACTTACACAACAAAACACTAAACTATTGGAAATACTACACCCGAAAACAGGGCTTGAATTTAAATACATTTCAGAATAATCCTGAGCAATTACATTATTACGAGGCGTGTCCGGAAAGTAAGTACCTTTTCGTTCTACCGCCACCGCAGCGCTAGTGTCGCAGTTCCGCGCATGTGCACACGTGTCTCTGGTTCATTGTCTGTCCACTGACGCCATTGCAGCCGGATTGTGTCGTGTTTACATGTGTTAGTGAGCGTTCAAAATGTTTAAGACGATTGCTGATCCCGCCGACTGTGAAGTGCGTTCTGTAATACGGTTTTTGAACGCAAAGAAAGTTAATCCAGCTGAAATTCATCCTCAACTTGTAGAGATTTATGGTGAAAATGTAATGACTGATGGAATGGTTAGAAAGTGGGTTCGACAATTTAATGATGGACGCACCAATGTTCATGACGAAGCACGGAGTGGGCGACCTTCTGTTGTCAATGATGGTTTGGTTGCAAAAGTGAATGAGAAATTCGTGGAAACAGACGGTTCACAATAAGAATGCTTTTTGATGAGTTTCCACAAATTTCAAAAACTGTTTTGCATGAGATTGTCACAAATCGCTTAAATTATCGCAAATTGTGTTCCCGTTGGGTTCCGAAAATGCTTACGGATGTCCACGAAACGAAGTGACTTGGCAGTGCTTTGAAATTTCGTACCCGATGCAGTGAAGAGGGCAATGAATTCCTAAACAAAATTGTGACCGGTGATGAAACTTGGGTTTGTTCTTGAACTTAATGCGTGATTTTAGAGGTAGGCGCTTTGACAGCGATGACGACGCAAAAAATGGTGTTCAGCAGTGGCTGTCTTCACTGGCGGCAACCTTCTTGGAAGAGGGTATAGACAAGTTGGTTTCGCTATGACAAATGTCTGAACACTGGTAGTAACTATGTAGAAAAATAGTTTACAAAATGCTCTTTCATTTAAAAATAAATTTTGTTTAAAAAACATTTTTAATGCGAGTCTCTGTAAAACGGTACTTACTTTCCGGACACGCCTCGTACAAAATATAAATTTGCAATGTGAACCCAGTAAAAATAAAGAAAAATGACAATACTGTGTGGCTGGGGGAAAATAGAAAATACAAATTCCTTTAGCGGGATTTATAAAAATACTTTTTTTTCATTTCAAAAGATTCACGTAGAAAAACTGAAAAAAAGCGAACAAATTCAACCCGCACAAAGAAACACACAAAAGGGTAGTTTTTAAAGGAAAAATATATTATAATAATAATTACTTATCAATGAAGACCCGGGGCTTATGATGCAAAGGTGCCCAATTTGGCACATGTTTTAATTCCATTTTTTCGGCAGAGGGAACCAGTGTGTACTCAACTCCCATTTTCTATAAAATATCTCTCTAAGCAAAATTTCCAGGAAAAAATATAGTCAAAATTTTCTCCCCTTTTTTTCAGCTAAAAAAAAAAAGGTAAAAAATTCTAGTATCAATCATTAATTCGAGAAATTCTCATACGGGGTAGAGTCTGTGTTTTTCTCGTGTCATACTAGAATTCAAAAAGCTCGAATGCCAAATTTCATACAGCATGGAAACTTATAAGTCACTTCTCATCGTGTTAAAATAGTAAAAAATATCAGACTGAAGTCCTTGCAGTCTATCGGATTCTTGAATGTCTTATAAAATCTATAATAATGTGATAATGACTTTTCCAACGATAATTCGAGTTTGAACGTAAAATCATTTTTGGAAAACGAGTCTTGAAGAATGAATATCTGACAATAAGAGAATGCAAAAGTATCAACTGACTTAATAGTAATCAGTAAATGAAAATAATGCCCTTCTTTCAGCTTCAATACATCATATTTATAGCTAGAAAAGTGAAAACAAGATGGCGGGATTTTGTTTCCAAACCTCACATGCAATGAAAAACTCAATTTGCATCAAGTGAACTTCAGGAAATGTTACTTCAGTTTGCCGGTTATTTAACATAACTTAAATCACGCTACAGATGAATGTATATTGTTTATTTCATAATATTCACAATAAATTTAAATACCCAATTACTCATATTTCTGTGGCATTAAGTAAAAACACTTTGAAGTTGGGCTATCAAGTTTTGAATATCCACAATTTCTGCCATATAGTACAGTCGGACCTCTATTTAACGAAGTCGCTAAATCCCGAAAAAAGTTCGTTATATGGAAAATTCGTTAAATAGAGATTCACCTTTTAAAATACTTTCAATTACACAAAATAGACACAAGATAGATTCCTAAACACTAAATATTATTAAAAAAAGTAATTAATCACACCTTTATTTTGTAAATTAATATCTGTTTGTTTTATATATCTTACCCATTGTAACAAAGTAGACAAATAACAACTATGATTTAGGGGAGCTGTAACAAAACGATGATTTAGGGTTGCAGGTGAAATTTGACACAGCATTCTTCGACTAGTATCAACCGTCTGAGGAATGACAATGCTTTCCTGTGCAGGTGTGGTGTAACAAAGCTTGGAGGGACAGAGGCGCCAAAAGCGTCCGCAGACGCGACGATAATTGCTGGAGACCAGGCAGGACCACAGGGTTCTTAAAACAGCGTTGATTGACAATGTCGCCTATATGATGGGAACTGGACAATTTAGAGTAACGAAGCGTGAATTTGATGGACGAGGGGCAACATTTACCTTTGTAGGAAGAGTGCTAACGAGGGAGACATAATGGTGGGACTTTTTGCAGGTGGTGGAAAGGAATGCCATCTTACTAATGAGGAGACCCGGATCGGTACATAAAACGGGGGGATTTCGTTTGTCGACAGTTGAGAGTTGGACTTCACCTACGCTGGTGAGAGCCAGGTTTGCTTCGAATCGAGACTCGGTAGCACTCCCATCAGAGATTGCGAGTTCGGATATTTACGGATAGACCCGGTCCTCGGGCTCATCTCGTAGGAACTTACATAGAACTCCGGGACTATATTGATTTTTCCAGCGCAGTGCAGGTTGGTTTAGCGAAAATAATTAACTACTCGACAAAGAGTTACAGTTCCTCCCTTCGAGGTCATTTTTATTGATTTTTTGTACATAAGCATTCTAATCTAGAAAATGTATATTACAAATGCATGTATATAAATTAGCTGTAATAAAATTCGGAAAAACTACTCATTTTCTGAAATTGCCTCGAATTTGCTCAGCCATCAAACCGCGGCCATCGGCCGAGACGTTACACCATCAAAAGAAACATTGTCCAGAAATACACTGTATTTTCAATTTTAGAAAAATAATTTTATATTAAAATTAATGAATTTTAATGACATTATCGCATTTTTTATAACAAGTAATTTTAAGCATACATTACCACATACGTCCTTAAATTTAATTACTGATAAAGTCTGTTAATTTTGTGTGAGTTTTTCGTTTGAAAAGGTGTTTTCTCTCATAATACGTCTCGCATCTTTGCAATGCACCAAAACCCTTTTCAGGCGTATTTTCTTCAAACTGTGCGTCGGATTGTTTCAAATGATTTTAGCATTTCATCATACGAAGGTTTCTTTAATTTCTGCATCATGATCATTTACATCTTCATCATCTTCGCCTTCATCGCAATTCATTGCTGTATTGTTTTTATTTTTCACAGTGTCCAAAATATCCAATTCAGACTGGTAAAACCATTTCAAGATCATTGATTACCATAAAATGTGTTAAAGGAAAGAATAAGTTTGAAATGTTCGGGAATATTTTGAGAAATAGAGAGAAAAAAACATTGGATCACATGAAAAAGTTCGTTAAATAGAGAATGCACTTCGCTATTTGGAGGTTATTTTACGAAGAAATTCGCAATATGTTCTTGGTTCCAAGGAAAAGTTCGCAAAATAGAGAAATTCGCAAAATAGAGATTCGTTAAATAGAGGTCCAACTGTATATAGTGTATGTATAGTGCAGTTTATATAGTGTAAGAATCTCCCTTCAATTTTAATTACAAACTAGCCGCTCTCGCCGCCCCCTGGGCGAGTTCGCGGCCAGCACCCACTTTGCTCAGCACCACCCCTGCCACCTCCTCCCCCTTCATTTTAGGACGAAATCGAAAAAACACTTTCCTCTGTTCATTGTCTATGGGTAAACCTTGTAGATACTCCTCAGCCCCAACCACCTAACCAATTTCGACAATTTTTATTTTATATGAAAGCTTATGACGTTTAGATATGTCATCAAGGATCGTCTGAACCCCCCATTTTCTAATGAAATCGAAAAAGTTATTTCCTAATGTACGTTCTCTATGGGGGAAAACCTTTGGACAGTTCGCCAGCAACAACTAGCCGACAGATTTCGACAATTTTATTTTGATTGAAAGGTTATGACGTCTGGATATGCCATCATGTTTTTTCTATTTCGTTCAAAAATGGAGGGAGGGCTGGTGACCCATGATGACATATCTAGACGTCATAACCTTTCAATCAAAAAAAATTGCCGAAATCCGTCTGGTGGTTGTTGCTGGCAAACTGTCCAAAGGTTAGAATGTACAGTGGAAAGAGTTTTTTCAATTTCATTCCAAAATGGGTGGTTGCGGGGGGCACGCGACCTTTGATGACATATCTAGACGTCATAAACTTTGAAACAAAAAAAAAATGCCAAAATCGGTCGAGTGGTTGAGGCTCGCGGACTTGGTTGAGGTGGGCGGACTCGGTGAAGGTTTTTTATCCATTTTTTTAAATTTATGGATTATTTGTCAAAGAGTTTAGTATTGAATCTGTAGTTAATATAAAACAAAATTATTTTCAATTTACTTTGTATAAAAAGTGAAAATAAATTTTCTTAACTATATCCATGGAACCATTAGACGGAATATGCAACCAAGTGTCATTTAGAACAAGTATTATATAATGTCACGTTCCTAATGTTCAACAACTTTTCATTTTGGAGATGCTTTCGATATTGCTGCCAGTGTTTTAGAAAACTTCGGAACAAGATAAGTTTCAACTTCAGGCCTAACTCAGGGTTTTAGCGAGAATAATTTAGTAAAAATTATCATGAGTGTTCTAATTAAATATTGAAATAGTGTGTATCTAATTCTTATATAACCGACTGTAATTTGCTAAAGTTGATTCCATGAGCATTCCTTTCTCTGTATGTTATTAAATGCACCTATACTGCAACAATTTGAAAGAATAAAATAAGTATAAAAAATATGTGCTATGCTTATTGCTTTTTATGAAATAACATTATACTGTTTTCATTACTCATGGGAATCTTTTAAAGTAAATTTTTCATTTTATTATGAAGACTTTTTTCGGGTCTGTACTTTAGGTTGCTTTTTCTTATTAAAGCAACAAATAATACTCACCCAGGTATCACGTAAGTTTGCAGCAAGTTTGATTTTGACTTGATATTACCTTGTCATGGCAAATTTGACGCGTCAAGCTTGAAGCGAACTTGTGGCAAGTTCGCCGTGACAACTAGCGCCACCCTCGCTTGCAAAACGCGTTTGCCACAAATTTATCCGTGACAAATAGCACCACCTCCTTGCAATGCAAGCTTGCTGTAAGTTTGCAAAACAAGCTTGATGCAAAGATAGTACAATAAGGAGATAATTATCTTTGTCTCTGTTTAAAAAAAAAACATCCTATTTTTAATAGCATCTCCTAGACCGTCCTTCTTTTTATTAATTCAATAAATCAATGATAATTTGTGAAAAAACTAACTTTTTTATAAAAAATTTTGAAACATTTTCCATCGTTTTACTAAATATAGAACTCACACTTTAAAGAAAACTATATCGTCTTTTTCTCTATGTTGAAATTTTAACTTTTATAAACAAAATTAAACCTTAAAAACAGTCAATGTTTGTTGAAATAAATAATAACTTAATTTTTTCCCATTTTAAAAGTAATTACTTTTGAACTCTAATTCATAATTTATTATACAGTCGAATCGCGATATAGCGAACCCGGGATATAACGAACCCTCGGTTACAGCGAACCTTTTACATGGTCCCAACTGAAGCCCTATGTTAATAATGTATTTTCATACGTTTACAACGAGCAGCAAGCGCTAGAGATTCGGTTATAGCGAACTGAAAATTTCTAAAACTTCAAACTTTTCACTTGCTCAAAAGGACATTCTTTACTAATTGTGCTCAAGTCAACCCAAATTCTACAAGAGTTACCTCTTTTGCATGAAATACTCTGTTTCAGAGACCGCATTCCTCGCCTATTGTAACTTTGTTAGAGTCGCTGCTAACCTCATAAATGGGACAATGGAACAATATTCAAGGCCCTTTACAGTTTCTATCTCCCCCCCCCGGGGGCCTGTGGCCGGGGGGCAACCAAGGAAGGGGAAGAACTTTCTGGGCAGATGACCTAGAAGCAATCATGTGTTTTCTCTGCCATTTTAGTTTAATTGCTTATCATTCTGTGAACTTTGCAGTGACCTTGGCTAACGTTGGCAAGCGAATTATTTAATACTTTATTTGTTCCTAATTACTAATGAAATTATTATGTTATTAAAAAGTTTATTATAGAAATAGTATCTTAGTATGTTAGGACATTTTTTTGCAAATACGGATACAGCGAACTTCGGTTAAAACGAACTTCTGAGTCAGTCCGTTGAGGGTTCGTTATTACGGTGTTTGACTGTACTAGCAAAACGTAGTTATTAGCGAAAATCGCTCTCTTTTTGACTTCAAATCATATTCTCAACTCAAAAATTAATGAAATCAAGAAAACAGTTTAAAATAAATCGTATACGAATCGAATCGAACGATGTATTAGAGAAATCTATCTTCTTCTCTCCGAGTTTATCTGGATGAGTGGTTAGCGCGTTAGCTTCGGAACCGGTAGGTCGCGAGTTCTAATCCGGGTTGTGTTCGTACTCAGTTTTTGCTATAATTTGCAATGAGTTTGACGCGGCAAGCTTGCTGCAAGTTCGTCCCATGGTGTCTTCGAAGCTTGAGTTAACTTGTTTCAAACTTGTTGCAAGTTTGCACTCTTGTCATGTCAAACTTGTTTCAAGCTTGCACTCTTGTCATGTCAAATTTGGTGCAAGCTTGCTGCAAACTAAAATTGCTATCTGGGTATACTTATGAACGCTTAATACTTATGAACTCGCCCAATACCATTTCCTTGAATATGGCTTGTTCTATTCGCAGATATTAGAATTGTAATCCTTTTCCAATCGTCACTTTTTTCGGATAGAAAAAAAATTGAAGGCTTCATTTATGTGCAAAAATTACTGTTGCTACTCTGCGGTAGGAAAGTAAAGAATGAAAATACGCATTGGTAAATTATTAATAGTAAAATTTCAAAAAGGAATATGTTTAAAAATATCAATAATCATCAATTTATTTTTCCAATAATATTTTAAATCTACAATTTTTTTACAGAATTATTCTCTCAATTATCGCAGAAAACGCCGGAAATAAACGCTGTAAAAGCTCTCTTCAGCCCAAAACAGCATGATCCCTTTCGGGATTGTGACGCACATTTTGCAAATATCTGTAGCTATAAAGGAAAGAGTGCGAATTCTTAAATCTCTAAGAAAGCATTGTATATAATTGCTTAGATGAAAGAAGAATTTCAATAAGTGAAATAGAAGTTACCAGAGAAGAATCAATCTCTAGTCAGATCGAAGATGAAAAAGATATTCTTAAATAAATATTTACATCTCCTTCTTGAACAAAAAAAAGATCAAATACAAAAATCATTTTAAAACATCTGAATTCATCCCGCAGTATTAAATTTCCTTTTATCGTAGCTTTAAAGTCCTTATTATACACTTTTATATAACTTGACTTGTTTTATGTTTGTATAGATGGAATTTTGTAATCAGATTTTCACTCCTTGATGTGGTAGAATTTTGAACTTTTGTAGACTTGCATGTTGTTCATGACAATGCGCTATATTTGTCATTCCAAATGAATTTAAGAATACAAATAAATTTAATCAAATTTTGATTCCGATGTTTGGCATCACCTGGTAATGAATTTAAGAAAAAAATTATTTCAAGGTTTCATTATATTAATAATTATGAAATGTAAATTAAAAGCAAAATATAATTAAAATAGGAATTTTTTATTTTTTGTACACCAAAAATATATATTTTACAGGTGTTTCGGAAAAACGCGGCCAAGCTGCCAACCTTCATGGGTAGGTCAAGAATAAGATAAACATCGAAATTACACAGGAACATGGTTGCTCAAACGCCATCTAGAGGCAACAGATGGCATTAAAAATAACAGAGCGCTAGTCACAATTGAAATCATCACAATCACCACTTTTTGAAATTTGCACATTTTTTTCGAATATCTCCTTGACTTTATAAAAAATAGGTTTTAACTCACAATTTACATTGAAGTTTCGATCACGAGGGCATTTAGGGGACTGACAAGAAATTGACGAAGTAGAAAATAGATTTTACCTCACCCCTCTTCACAGGAAGCTGATAATGGCTTACAACTTTCATCTATTCGTTTGTGTGATGTTCAAACTATTTAAATGCAATTTCGTTAAAATATTGCGAATATTCGTGAATATATAGAGGTTTATTTTAGAAATTCCCAATTTTCGTAATTTTTCGTTCATAACTTCAAAACAGGTATATAGAGCAACTTATTTAAAAATTTCAGTTCAATATCGTTAGAATTCAGAAAGGTATTGGCACTTTGGCCAGCGCTGTATTATTTTAAATGCCATTTGCTTCCTCCAGATGGCGTTTGCGCGCCCATGCTTCTGTGTGATTTTTGATGCTTGTCGAATGCCTGACTTACCCTTAAGCGTATATCACATGGACAGCTTATCGTGGTCTGTGTCCATGGGCACGATGGTAATGCCATTCGCCAAAACAATTGTCGCACTTGACCGGTCAGACAAAATGACGGAAATCGTGGATTGTATTCAACTGGATTGAAAATGCACACGGTGGTGACGGAAAATCGTCAGCAGCGAAAATTCAAACCAATCGGGTGTGACTTTGACGGTGATTTAGTTCGCCTTCCACGATACCGAAATCCTGTCTGACCGGCTGTCTCAATGCGTCACGTGCTACAAACCTTTTTGGCGAGTGGCATTACCCTCGTGACCACGGAAAAGATGTCCTTGTGATATACGCTTTAAAGTTTTGCCATGTTTTTTTCTTTAATGGACTATCTTCCAGGATCAACCGTGTTTCACCTTCTTTAAGTAGAGTTTCTATCAAATAACTCTTCTTCAAAATTGAACTTCTTAAAATTATGCGTGGCCCATTTCTCTGTATTTAAGCATATTTATTTTGTTTTTATTATTGTATTAATTTATTTTCGTCTTTTTCTTTTCATTTTTTTATTTTTTAGTGGAATTCTTTTTCTCATCTTACAGTTTTTCCATTGCATGTAGTTATTATTTGTTTCCAGTTATTTTACGTGCAATTTTATAAGTTTGTGTTTTTCCAAAGTTTTATTTATCAATATGTTCTGCGTTACCACAAATATTTCATGATGTAACGCACAATAGCAATCCATCCTAATGAAATAGCTCCTTAACATTTGTAAACTTGTAGCATTTAATAATTAGGTAGCAGTGTCAGGAATTTGGCAAGGTCAGAGAGAGACCACCCCTTTGGGTGCAGTAATTTTTCTTCCGCTTCATGTCCGCGATAAATAACCTTAAGGTTATAGTTACAGGGGCATGGAGTGGTGTTATGTTATGCATTTAACGCAAATAAAACAAATCATAATCATCATTCCTGTCATAGATAGCAGTACAGAAAATCTTGTATAATTTTCTTTTAACTTAATGAGACCGCTTAACTAGTTTGCAAAGCGAAATCTTGCAAGTAATTTAAACGAATGAGATTTCTGGAACTGGTGTAGATTATCATTTGGAAAGTTCAAACTTAAAGTGAACCAAGACCATAAGATTCATTTTTGAGAGAATAGAACTCAAAATTTATTGGCTGTGGTGAAAATAAATGTGGACTTATAGTTGTCCTTGCTGCCATTTGGATACAAGTTGAACTATGGACACAAATCATTATTACAAAGAAAATAGAAATTCTTCAGTATGTTAGTGTTAGTGCGAAATGGGCACAGCATTGATTTCGTTCACTTTAACTCTTAACCCTCTGATTATACCACTACATTATATTTAACTGTATTTTCACAAAAATATGACTCAGGTTGCATACTTTTAATATTTCCAAAAATCAATATTGTTCAAATCAATTTTGATCTTCCTCCTATGTTTTAAACTCAGTAGACAGCTGTTATACGGTAAAAATCCCTTTATGATTGCATTCCGCTTCAGACAGCTGTTATATCTGGATTTCATCCTGCATTTTAGAAAGGTTTTATTACATCGTATAAGAGTTTTGTTGTATCGTACATTTTAAAAATATTAAATTTACCATTTTGTTATTTCTAAACACTCAATAACAAATGAGTAAAGAAATTTTGTTCTTTATTATCATTCTTATATATACGAAAAAAATAGCTTGTTTTAGGATAGATGGTTAAGGGAGATATTGAAATTAGCATGTAAGACATTTCTTTTTTAAATTCGATAAACAAAACATTTAAAGTTACCACTTGGTGCAAATTGCTTTAATTTTCTGAAGCAAGAATGACATTCAAGTTTGATTAAAATGTTTATCAACGGATAAGTCAAAAGTTAATTTTCAACATATTTTTTTTCTTTCTTTTACAGAAAAGCACGATTTTTTTAATCTAGATTCTTGCCTCTACACATCAATAAACATCTTTATTTAGTCATCATGGTTAAGTTTTTTTTCTTCATTTCAAAAAACATTCTTCCTAATAATGCCTAATATAATGAAATGAAGCTAACCTAAACTAGAAAAGATGAACTACTGATGAGTCGAATAAATTACATTCAACATTGTTCCATTACATTATTGAAAGAAAGTTTTTATATCACATATTTTATATTGCCACCGAAACATACCTAGTTATTAATTTTTACGAAATGATTTGTTGGAGTATCCAAAATAAGCTTAAATATTACTTTATTCCATAATAATTATATTTCTAAAATAATGTCGATTTTTTAGAGGAATGAAATAAAATCACAAATTATATAAATGTTTTTTTTATATCATCAGCACAAAGTTTGGAGTATCCCATGGAAATTGAAAGTTCTCTGAAATAAAGTGACGCAATGTTTTTCTATTGCTTTGGATATGTTCGTGATAACAATAATAAAAAGAGAATAGAACAGGCATCCCTTATCTTTCTTATTCTCTTTTTATTAATGTTC